>JAQBSW010006281.1:0-49898 GCA_029291075.1 Eudiplozoon nipponicum | reverse complement strand
ATTTTCTCTGTTTTCGCCTTGTACAGAATTGAAAAATTGTTATTACTAACAGCATGACCTGTGAGTAGTACATGTTCGCAAATTGCTGATTTTTGTGCAGGAGCTGCACCCCTCTTTAATAGTTTTTGAGGGAGATGCTGATTTATTCTAGTTTCGAGCCTCTTTTTTTGATCTGCCGATGTACTGAGCGTTGCACGTACATTGAAATTTGAATACAGACAAAGGTGTTGACGTCACAGAAAAGCCAATCTTTTTCATTCGTGCGCATCAGTTTTGTTGTGTTGAACACCACTCTCACCTGTCAAAAAACATAATTGTTTGTATTCAGTTCGCAGACAGCAAGAACCGGAGGTACGTGTCGAATCAGCACAGTAGTTCCTGATGGAAAAGCTATTTGATTATTCTGAAACCCATCCAAATTCGATTTTTAATTGCGCAACCATTAGCTGACTCTACAGGGCTTCACTGCTTCTTGCCGAAATTTCATATTCTAGTGCTTCTGATGGCATGTGTACATAGTTGTGATGAAATCTTAATTTTAAAATCTGTCAGAAAATATCAGTGTTACATATTTGTGTGAAGAAAATGGTGTGGGCCAACAACTCTTGACAATGTTGTGATCGAGGTGTCAGTAATGTTAAGATTCAAATTCATATTATTGTGATATACTACTGTATTGTGGGTCATTTTACAGTTTCATTTAGTCTATGTCATCCAGCTTTTACATCGATGTAAGGTTAAGTTGCTACAATATGTATGGTAATATACCTGGCTCAGCCTGACAGATTCGCCAAAGTCATAGTTCAAAATAAGCCTGTTTTCCTATTTCTTTTGTAGTTACATTTTTTATATCTTCAATTTTTTTTGATAATTTAAAGTTAAGGTATTGATGTGGTTTACCTACAATTTATGAACTGTTTTATTCTAGTCTGCGCGTACTTTAATATAATACTGACATTTTAAAGGGTACTACATTACTCAAGGTTGCGATCTTGATTTTAAACACCTGACCTATTATGTACATATATTTGTCAGTATAATCTAAGAATTTTATGGTGAATAAATTACCTATCATGAAGTAGGCCGGTTTCCTCCTCATTGGATACTTATCACGTACAGTCGAATTCGAAATGCGGTGCTCAAATATCTGAGCCACCTTGCCGCGCACAACACACAATATTTAGCTGTATACTAACTAATGTTTTTTGGATAGCCTCTGCTTTAGGTTGAATATGTCCGGCAGGGCGGCTAAGTGTTTAGAACACAATATTACGAAGCAGAGCTGCCGAGATTCGAGGGCTGAGCACGGCAATTTCTGGACAGTACGTGTTGAAGCGCCAATAAGGAAGAAATCGCTCCACTTGTTGAATTGCGTTTTCTACACCATAAAAATCTTAGTTTATACCAACAAACGTATGTATATAATAGGTAAGTTGTCGATAAATAGATCGCAATCTTGGTTAAATTAAATGTCACCACCGCCCGCGCAATTAATTTTCGTTTATTTATGTAAATGTTCATATGCTATTGTTTATGTTCTATGCATCATATTGGCTATTGGATAACAATTCTTTATAGAACGTGTCATGACGCTTTAATCTGTTCATTTCTCATATGTATCCGATGATCCTATTGCTTCATGAAAAGTTTGGTCAAATTCTTATTTTTATATTTATATTACTAAATATTCACTTTTCACGAGAAAAATCATCTTTCTCATTTGCACATTTTAAAATGCTATTGCTCATACAATACAATTGTTTTTATCGCCTGTCTTTGTGTTATGCATCAAAAGAATGTATAAATATATCAATCCATAATAAAAGACAAACTGCTCCTTAATAGATATATCGTCGAATCGAACGGAGTTCTGCTCACATAACATACACAAGTCGCAATAACACTCGTTAGAAGTAATCGAGTTTATGTATATTAGTATTGATTCAACACATGATGTGGACTTTCAATTTTGAATTGTTTTGGATGTTAACTAAAACAACCTTTCTCGTCCTCTCAATCCTTTCCAGAAACTCTCGTTTGTGTACGTATAATTACAATATTTTATCGTATATATCTTAATTCTAGTTTCGTTTTGCCCATTGGCCATGTCTTCATTGCATGAATTTCTCTATTATTATTATAATCAATTCAATTTACATCCCGTATGATGTATTTTCTATGTAAGGATTTATAAACTAGTTCAATTTCTTAAATTGGCTATCTGTCATCTCAAAGCTCCTTCTAAATTATTATCTTTATACACTAACGCTATGAATTTGAAATTGAAAACGCCTTGTTGCACCTTAACTTTTGGTCATAAATGGTGACATTGACTACTAGTGATTTTACTTTTCAACGATATGTGGCTGAAATTTTAATTTCTTAGTGGTATTGTCTGGAGATATTTCTATTTACACTGCGCAGCGACACTTACTACGCCAAGCAGAGAGACTCTTCAATGCGTGTGTAAAACATGTTCCGTAGCGAAATCGCTGTAACGTAAACTTTTTATCTGCCTCACCCTAATTTTCATTTTACAACAGATGAAATTATTTTGAATATAATCAGGCTTTTGTGTGAAAATATCAACTTTTTAGTTGATTTTTATTTTAACAAGTCTCGTGCATCTGTTCTTATACTAATAAAATGCTAAACGACGCTGAGTTCGAATCAATTATATCCCCAGGACCAATTGTCTCATTATAAAAGCTCTATTGAAGTGTTTCAGCTTACTTCTGCAGAGGCTTAAGAAGCATGCTTTTAACAAATTTTTAGCGAGTTTTCTCTAACTTCCAATACGTCTGTTATCGTTTGTTAACCAATAACAACAAATGGTGTACAGAGATTTATGTTGTTCTTGAAGACGCATCAACGTTCACTCCCAAAACGGCTTAGCCCCTTCAACTTAACGACGCCAAAACTGAAGTCCCACACACACATAATGTCTATTCTAATTCTATTCAACCAGCTTTTTTCACGTTGCCGTACGCCCGCTGTGTGACGGAGAATACTGTCCTGCACGATACTCCCGTGTCTAGCGTTGCAAATCGGTCTCAGTTCATCCCACAAAATGTAGCATCTAAGGAAACGCAACAACTGTCCTCCAGAATTAATAAAATGGTTCGTCTAGATCTGCTTAGACCAATAGGTAGCACCACCTGAGACTGAACGAAATACAGAGGCACCACTTTCTAAAACAAGTTCCCCAAACGCTACTAAAACTGCAAAATATTCTAAAAACATCTCTACAGCGCTACTTTACTTAAGTAGAGACTGGTTCTACATCAGCATCACTTGGTTAAGTCCCTTGCAATAAAGATAAATGAACTGCAAGGATATGTTTCCACAAATGAGATAGACTTATACCTGCGGGTGAAAATATTGTGGTTTTATGCTGTACACATTAAAGAATGTTCACTATTCGGCGTGTATCTTTTTCTTTCGAATTGCACATCATTGACGAAGGTGCAGTCAGCTGCATGCGTCTGGCACATATACATTCCAAAGCACGTGGGTGCGGACATCATTTTAAGACTTGAATATTTTACAATTCATTTTAAAATATCAGATCGCATTTTATTTAATTCTGTATTTCTTTAGGCATAAATTCAATCGGTATTTGTTGACTACAACGGGGCTCAGTATTTTTAATGTTTTTCTGTTATTTTTTGATAATGGCATTATTTTGTGCATGATAATGTCTCTCCATTAGATGTTTATTCAGGACATTATTTCTCCACAAATCAAACAATTATCAGTTTTGTTTATATTTCCAATGTCTTTAATTTGATCTGTTTCTTGGAAATTGAATCCAGTTAATTGAATTGCAAAATTTCCGGTAGTAAAATGGCTTTACGACCAACACATATAAAAGGAAATAAAACCTGCTTTATATAAAAAAGAATAAATTGTAACGTCCTTATATTATGCTTCTATTATAGTCCGAATTGTAACTCGCGTATTAAGTGGAATGTTATATTTTTGCGTTTTTCGCCTAAAAAAAAACGAAAGGGCCATTACGTGATATTCAATAAATAAATATTTTAAACTAGTATACTCTTTAAATAAATTCAGTATTCAAGGTGAATTTTTATGCAATTCCACTCGAAGCCAATTTTTTGTTTGTTGGCCAAATATTGAAAATGTTTGTTCACTTTCATAATTAAACGAGTCTTCAGAGTTGACGATTCCAATAAGTAGACTGAGACAGGTCACCTTTGTTTGCAAGGGTAGAATTAGTGCTCGTAGTTTAATCACAGATAGCATTTCCTCACCATCTGAAATCAATTGTAGAAAAAAGTATATTTATCAAATTATCATTATCATTTAAGTTATTACATTTAAATTGTGAATAAATTTTAATGCTAGTGAATCGCAAAATTATAACTGGCTTATGCAGAAAGACATCTTTAGAAAATGACCACAAATTCTTGACGTAAATAGAGAGCTGGATCTATCACATGATAAGCCAGTGAATGATGACGCAGTTTCTCTGTAAGCTTTTTCAATACTAGGCAGGTTAAACTTAAAAAGAATATTCATTTATCCAGACTCATAGCGATCAATAGTACACAACCTATTACTTTTTAATTAAACACATTTAATTGTGTCTTCTCTGACGTCAAATTAATTATTGTACTCGATATCTTCTATTCCAATGTAAGAGTTCTCACACACACCCAAAATTCCTCATCATATTAATTGGTTGATAATTCACTAGACAAGCTAATCTTCTTTCCAGAATGAGTCAAATATCAATGAATTAATATACATAAGAAATTTACGTGATGTGATCAATTGGAAATTATTAACTATTGAATAAAACTAACCAGTGCTAGAACAATCAAAATTAAACTTTATGTTTGAAGCCACAAAAATGAAAAAAATATATATGCCTTTATTTTTTTAACATTTGATACATCAAATAAAGCAACTTATTTGTAGGCCATGTATCAAATAATTTCTATTTTCTATTTCAGATGAAAAAGGACGAGTAATTTTTTAAACGAAAAATGTTATTTTGCTTACTCTTTTCAAATAATTTTAAATGAATATATTTCAATATTTTCGTATAGCGAATCAATAAGAAAATGAAACCGTGCCAGAATTTGAATTAATGAAAGGCATTGCTTTAAATTTTTTCTCATAACTTCTGTTCCATTGTAAAGTGTCTTTTATATATTAAGCTGTAATTTCCGTTTGCATGGCAATCCACAGATTGACTGGTAATTATTCCTTGCAGCGTGCATTTTTTATTAATGAAAAAGATTTTTCACTTAGGTATTATGTTCAAATACCTTTCTGTAAGATCACGGACGTTAATGACCATTTAAAATAAGATAAAATATGTAGTTCCTACATTATTTTATTATTTTATTTGGCATGCAAACGAACAAATTTTTACCCACTGCATTTTTGTTTCTATCTTAATTTACCGGTATTTTTTTCGCTAAAATATAAAAATATTTTCATTTGACGATACTTGATGATATCACACGAAGTGGTTTTATTGTATTTATCCAAATTTATAATTTAACGCATTTGAAATGTGGCATGAAGTAATTTAAGACCATATCAAAAGAATATTGTTTGGGATTACCTGAGAGGTAGGAAGTTTGCGGTATCAACATCAATAGATTGCAAGATTGTATACTGAAATATTGCGAAAATTCTAACGCCTGTGACAGCTGTGCGGAAATATAAAGCATAACATAAAAAGCAATAATTCTTAATAATTATTCTAAATCTTATAGTATACGTATAATATTTTACACATATTATTGAGTAAAGATTATAGGTTGAATGTTAACAGTTGTAGAACTACTGTACAGCTGGAAAAATTACCATAAACACAACATTTTAATTTCCTATTCAAACAACACGTCAATTAGTAGAAAATTAACTAAAATAAGATACTTCTTAATAAGAAAATAAGACAGTAGTGCTGGGAGACATTTCGTAGCGAGAAATAGATAAGTAAAATGGCGGGAATTTATGTTAAATTAAAAAATGAACCAGTATATACGAGAAAAAGAGGGCTGGATATATTACACTGATATCTCTAAAATTCTTTAAACGAAAGTTTTCTACTGTAACGGCCCAGTCAAATTCGCCGACATATATCCAAAATGAAATTCAAAATTTCATAATCAGCTACCAATTAAAACAAGCGAAATTTGCCCTTGATCTATGGCGTGTGACCTTGCGTTTGCACATCAATGTAAGCATGATGCATTTACCAAGCAAACTGACTACACACACTGACATTTTCGCCCTGTACGTTACGGGTGATTGCCGTCAGTATCTCTCTAATTGACTGCTTACATACACTGTCTTCTGGACTTGTGTTTATCACGCTGTGTCACCTAGTAACCTGAACTTCTGCCACGCCAATATTCTTTTTCCTACAAAACTGGTCATTCGTGATAGATTATCTATTAATCGGAATTCAACGTGTGCCAGCCACCACGGTGTTGCCGCAGATCTTCAACAAGACAATTCTGAGCCTTCACACAGCAACTCACGTCTCTGGTTTCGACAAAAACATATTCCGGTGCATCCACAAGAAGGAACACAAGCTTGCAAATCAGAGCTGGCCTCAAGTTACTAGGAGTAATTCTAGACAGTGCAACACACAATTCCGACCTTGATAAGGGCCAACCACATTTACAGTCTCACATTATCTATGGCTTGTTTACTATTTTGTAACATCGTACGGGATTTACCTGTAGCCGGGGCGTTAATAAATTTGCGACCGCGCCAGTATTCTGAGAACAGTGCAGTTTTAAACTTGTTTTGATATCACAAATCTTTTCGCAAAATTATAAATTATGTATTATAATATTATATATAATATTATAATTATTTTATTATAAATTAGCAATTACGTTAGCATTTACGTTAATTAAAGATAGTAGAACAACGTAATACTTATCAATAAAGACCAACAAGTGCATAAGACAACCTTATGTAAAATCTACCCCAAATGCTGATATCCTGTAGGGTTAAATTTCCTTAAATAATTACTTAAAGAATATTTGGTGAGCTGTTTATCTACAGTATAATTAAATAAACTGCGAGGATATTTTCAATGAAATCTGTTAGCAATATCTTTTATTGATTCTAAAAGCTTAAATTTCAAAAATTATATTCAATATCATTTACAATTAAACAAGGAAGACACAATCCCTAAGGCCTTGAATATTTAACAGGAAAATAAGCATGAATACAAAGATGTTAGAATAATAGAATTGAGATCAAAAGAGTTTCCGATGGATATTTTAATTAAATTAATTTTAAATCATTTTAAATATTTGAAAGTATGTATTAGGTGTTGGAACCTAGTAACAAATTAGTTAGATCAGGAAGGATAAACTAAAGAAGCGAACGGAAAGTACATCTCATGTAATATTGTTTCGTAAAGCAGCTGGCGACTCATCAGTAGGAGCCGGTATTATGCCCTTTAACCACTATATATTTTGGTCGAAGAATGTGGAATAATAGGACGGTTTAATCTCTTAGACGAATGTGTAAACCTGCAATAGTGAAGCCAACATCACATAAAGTCTACGACAAAACGACTTCAACGCTAACTCACACTATATAATATATATACCGTGTCTGTAAATGATACTAACACTATGGCTATTGTGTAAGTAACTGTTACCAACATTATTGTGCCGAAAAGGTACATCGTACTAACACTATGGTTTCCGAATCGGTACATGATACCAACCTGATGGGTATGAATTTATGCTAAAGTTCACCCAAATTGAGAATTACAACAATTTCTGAACACCTCTTACTCCAGTAATTCGATACACTCTGGCCTTGATCGATATCAGTTATCAGATTTCACGGTAAGCATGAAATCTTTCAATTCAATATATAAAAGTTAAATACTGTTTGTTGCGCCGAACTAATATATATGCAAGTATGTATAAGTTGATGCGAACCTAGTAAAAAATTAGTTCAGTTGTGGCCAGAAGGATAAAAAAAGGCAGCATGAACGGAAAGTATCATCTCATGCACATTCGTTTCGTGCTTACTGGCGACTCATCAGTAGTAGCCGGTATCACGCCCTTTAACCACTATATATTTGGTCGAAGAATGTGGAATGATAGGACGGTACAACCTAATACTTGAATATATATTAGTTCTCCGCAAAAAACTGTATTTAAATGTTATATATTGAATTGCATGATTTCATGCTTACCGCGAAATGTAATAACTGATATCGATCAAGGCCAGAGTGTATGGATTTCCTGGAGTAACAGGTGTTCAGAAATTGTTGTAATTCTCAATTTCGTTGAACAATAGCATAAATTGATATCCATCAGGTCGGTACCATGTATCGACTCGGAAACCATAGTGTTATTACCTTGTACCTTTTCGGTACTATAAAGTTGGTATCGGTTACTAACTCAATAGCCATAGTGTTAGTATCCTTCATAGACTGGGTATATATATTATATAGAGTGAGTTAGAGTTGACGTCGCATTGTCGTAGACTTTATATGATGTTAGCTACACTATTGCAAGTTTACACATTCGTCTAGGAGATTGAACCGTCCTATTATCCCACATTCTTCACCCAAATATATAGTGGTTATTAGCGTAATACCGGCTCCTACTGATGAGTCGCCAGTAAGCACGAAACGAATGTGCATGAGATTATACTTTCCGTTCATGCTGCCTTTGTTTTATCCTTCTGGTCACAACTAAACTAATTTGTTACTAGATTCGCAACACCTAATACATACTTGCATATATATTAGTTCTCCGCAGCAAACAGTATTTAAATGTTAAATATTTAGCAAAAAAAATGTCCCACAACCTAGGATTTATACATTTTAATTATGACTAAATTTATAAATCAATGTATATACATTAAGAATAACCTAAAGTTGAAGGAGTACTTTTAAAAATAATAATTTACAAATATATATTTCTCTAACGATCCACGTCGTTAATATTAAATGAATAAATGTATATTAAGAGAACGTGAAATTTTATATAGTTAGTTTTCATTTGATAAATTTCTTACGAAAACAACTCGTAAAATCAGGATTTTCAAACGTATCACATTCCAAATGCACATTCCAAACACAACATATGCAACGTGATTTAAATGTAAAAAAAACAAAAAATATTGCAAATTACTGCTGAAACGGTCATTAAACTCTTTTTGGACTGGATTAAAATAATGAATTTATATTTAAAATGTAAATGGTAGATCCATTTCTGAACGAATATATATATATATATATATATATATATATATATATATATGTGTGTGTGTGTGTGTGTTTGTGTGCGTGTGTGTGATGCAGCATGGCTCATTTACAGCCACACTATTATATTGGAACTTTTAATGGCATTGTTATGCATTCATATATGGAACTAGACTTCAGTTTCATAGTTAAGATTATAGTTGTCAATCTAGACTTTCTAGGTCTAAATGCTCTCTATCAGCATAATTATAGCTGGAACCTTATATATATATATATATATATATATATATATATATATAATCTGAAGAACAGACAAAATTGCCAGATTCAGTATTAATAAGGCCATTACAAGTTAAACATATAACTGATAAAAGTGCATTTATACAATTAAATGACACAAAATTGTTTGTTTTCCTGGATTGCTACATTCCAATGTATATCTAGAAGTAGGTGAGGACTGAGGAACGATATCCCTCAAAACATCAGAGGCTGCAGAGAGATCTGACTCAAAGATGCGTAAAAAAGAAGAAGAGCTATACAATTTTAAAAAAGTGCAAAGTACATCCAAGACAACTCATGAATTTGAACGACAATAATTGAAAGTGAAACCTAACGAAGTACCAGCATGACACGTTGAAACTCTTTATTGAACAGACGGCAAGAAACCAAATATTATCGACTTCGTTTTGTATGAGTAAAAATCTTCAACATGAGGGTTTATTTAGAGGTGAATAAACTTATGAGGCATTAATTAACTCCTCATATAAAAAAATCTACTTTTAGTTTTTGACATTTGATATTACCCCTGGTTTCACTAAAAGTTTCATGTTTTCAAATAATAATGGAATTTTTTGGAATTTCCTTTGTTTAATTAGTGAAAATTAGGACTTTCCTTATTTGACCTTGGCCTGTCAGTCTTCTTGAGATATTTAGTTTATTGGTATGTAAGCTGCATATTCCTGGTTTAACATTATTTGTTTTTTGAAGCGACATTTTGAAAATAAATTATTGAAATTGACCACAAATTATTATTCTTAATTATATATTTCGGAAAGGATCTCAAATTTGCGTTGTGTATTAATCATAAATATTCCGTTTTCAAGGATTTTACTTGAGGAACGTCACACTGTGAGAATCTGTGAGACGGTTAACATACGCACTTTGTTGAAATAAATATTATGTAATAAATCTTATTTGAGCGATAAATGTGAGGATAAAAAGCAATCCACCGAAGGACTGAAGAAATTTAGCTTAGGCAAAAGTTCTGAAAATAAACGAGGCGTTTCAGGGGCTCTCCTATAGTAGTAACCAAAAGGCCTTTACGAGTTAATGACTGTTAACTTTCAGTTAAAAATTTCATTTTTCTTGAAAAATTCCAGTGTTTTATAGCCCATACGTGCGTTTTCCGATTATTTGCTAGGTAGTTTTTGTTTCTGCGGATTGAAAGATACAAGCCCAATCATAAGGAGCAATAACTAATTTGTGTATTCAATAGAAATTATTGGAAAACTAAACCAACAAAACTGAGATTTTGCTGCCCTTATTATTCATGAGACTGTTTGCTAGCATAAGAATTTCTTGAGTTAGATTTACGTTTAATATTTGTTTTTATTAACGTTAATAAAGCAATATTCAATAAAAATTTTAATCTATATGTACATAAAATAAACTAATTTGAACATTTCAGCGCAACGCCTTCTTTATTGATCCTTATACTAGATCCTAATAAATAATGTTTTCAAATGCATTTGACTTTTGGAAATTGTCTTTTAAAGTTACATGTTCTTTGGTTCATTTCGATATAAGTATCATATTAATAAGCGTATTTTTATTTAAAATGGACAATAACAAGAAATAATGTGGAATTAAAAATATTTGACCTAAATTTAAACGTGTCCTGTCCTTACATGATAAAATATTATCTAATATATTAAATTTAATTCCAACCTTTCCTTTAGCTACATTTCTTAAGTCCTTCGGTGAATTGCCATGTATCCTCACTTTTATTTCTGTTATCCATTATAATGAAATACGATTTATTACAAGAGATTTTTACAGGAAATTGAGTAAGCTAACCGTCTCATTCAGTGTTACAGCATGCCTTTCCGTAAGTGAAAAGTATGAAAAAAGAATATCCAAGATTATTACCGTAATTAAATTTGAGATGCTTCCTCTAATATCAATAAAAACTGTAACTTGTTATCAATTTCAGCAATTTATTGTAAAAATGTCGCTTCGTTAAATGTCTTCCAGGGAAATAGATTAACCTAAAACAAGGAATATGCAGTTTACGAACCACGCATTTCAAAATCTCAAGAAGATTCAACAAAAATGTCAGCAAATGCAAGTCCAATGTTAGAAAAATTAAACTAAGAAAATTCCAAAATATACGATATATTTTAAAACAACTTTGTTAATGAAACCGGCGTTAACATCAAATGTGCAAAAATAAGAATTGTTCTTTTTTATATGGGGAGTTAATTACTGTCCCATAAGTTAATTGGCCTCCACATACTCACTCACGATTAAGATGTTTATTCAAACATAACGAAGTAATCATTCATCGCTTTCTTGACGACTCTTCGAGAGCGCGTTTTATTATGTCGTGCTGGTATTTAGTTAGGTTTCACTTTCATATTATTTCGACCACTTCTTTCAGTTGTTTTGCGTTAACTCTGTATTTCTTTTCGACATTTGTCTAGTTCCTATTCTTTTTCACAGGTCTTCGAGTCAGATCTCTTCTCAACCTTTTTTGTATTTTTATAATATTATACTTCAGTCTCTTCTTACGTCCAGGTAAATATTGGACTGCTGCCCTCCATGGCTCCACACACTTTTGTGCCATTCACTTCTGTAAACGCATTTTTATCAGTCAAATGATTGAATTTGAATGGTTCTTTATAAAACGAATTCAGACAACTTTCTCAGTACTCATTGGTTATATATATATATATATATATATATATATATATATATATATATATATATATATATATATATATATATATATATATATATATATATACTTACTTACTTTTACTGCGGCTGACTCCTTTTGGAGGATAAGCCGGCTCCATGACATTTCATGAAGATACATAGCATCTTCAAGTCTTGTTTGGAGCTATACGACTCATTCTGTCACTCAATGTTTCTACAAACTAATCCACTGAAATAAATGCGACGAAACTTGGCGCGCCTATTAGGTCTCCGAGTAATTACATTGGTTCTCCATAAACAAGTTATGTTATTAATGATCCTAACTGTGCTTTGTATCTGTTTTTCATCTTATGCAAAACTATAAGCAAATTATATATCCAACTGGATAACTTAGGGCATCATAACGCAGCCTTAAGTTCCCTGTGCATCCTCTCAA
The DNA here is from genome assembly GCA_029291075.1 of Eudiplozoon nipponicum. Taxonomy (NCBI): domain Eukaryota; kingdom Metazoa; phylum Platyhelminthes; class Monogenea; order Mazocraeidea; family Diplozoidae; genus Eudiplozoon; species Eudiplozoon nipponicum. The sequence continues at coordinate 37,293 of JAQBSW010006281.1, read as the reverse complement.
CCATTCCGTTAGCTCTGGGATCATACCTACATTTATGTTTTATTTCTTTCCGCACGGCTTTGAATGATCTGATAAATAGTTCATACATAAACTGACTACCATGTTCACTATTTACTCTACTGTCACACCATAACGTGACACCCAATTATGAAAAGACAAAGGTAAGATTTCTTGAGCTGTCATTTCCTTAAGTTCTGCTACCTCAAACTGATGAGTGGAACGATCACACATTGTGAGTAAACGACCCTAATCAGTGATTTAGGGCATTTTTACGATATTGATATACACAAGCCTAAAACGTCCCGCCGGTATACCAATCGATTTCACTTCGGTTTTAGCGTGTCAGCAAAATTTACAAGGTTTGTACCGGGCACATTTACTTATTCAAGTTCTTATGTCTTTCGACACTTTTGGCCAAAAATATCTTTAATTTTTTAACCTTACATTGGCCTTAATGGAATGGTGACCACATTCATGCAGCTCTCGTATTACCTTATACCCTTAATCTAACGGTAAACAGCGTGGTTTGGCCCCTGGATATTTCACAAAAGTAATAATGAAGCATAAACCGTTATTAGTTCTTTCCCAAACGTGCCATATGGCCTTTCCTACTGTAGTGTCCCATCGACGTAACAATACCATTATCTCTCTGGTGTAGCACTGCCTCTTTGTCTAATTCTGAAGTATAATTGCTGATTCCTTAGTCAACACAGCTACCTATGAATCAACAGCTGTGAAAATAATTCGAAAATGCTATAGACCGGATGGGTGGCTCCGACTTGATCAAATCCACGTCTGATACATTCGGTCTACTGAGAATATCCGCCACTGCATTTACTTTTCCCAAAATATGAGAAATGGTGAAATCAAATTCTGTGAGTCCGGTTATTAGTGAATTCAACCGCTGAGAATAAATAGGCCTTTTTGCCTTCCCTAAGATGCTTATCTACGGTTTATGATCATTAAATATCTTGAAATGATGTCAATTCAATTAGGGCTCTAAAAGTAATAATGAAGCATAAACCGTTATTAGTTCTTTCCCAAACGTGCCATATGGCCTTTCCTACTGTAGTGTCCCATCGACATAACAATACCATTATCTCTCTGGTGTAGCACTGCCTCTTTGTCTAAATCTGAAGCATTTTTGACTAGCTCCAGCAGTTTAGTCCAGTCCACAAGTGAAAATGAGGTGATTTTGCTTAAAATGACTTTGGTCCTTTAGAAATTCGCTTTGCCGTCCTGGCTAAAATTAATTGGCTAGGTCATCTGGCTCGTGCTCCGCTCACTAACGAAATGTTGAGTTAACGATCCTAAAATTCCAGCTAAACTTGATGTGAAACAACGTTAAAAATTATCGTCCGCATAACTCTATTCAGTTGGCGTCAAATTCTGTGTTCTGGCACATCTCAGATCGCTTGCTCCCTATCAACCAAAGATTATAATACCTCCTTGGAAATAAAGTGTCCAAGAAATTTCACTGATGAGCAACAAATCTTGCTCTTCTCTAGCTTGACTAATAGCCCATAATGATCTAGCTTTGACAAAATAGCGTCCTATTGCCCCCGGTGTTCCTTTCTTGATTGACTGCCTATGATGATGTCATCCATATGCGCTCTAGCAGATGGATAGACTTGAAGAACTTCGTCATACAGAAATTGGAATTTCCAACTTGCATTTAATAAAAAAAGGCACACATAAAAATTCATGCAATCAACATCCAGGGAATTGCAATGCGGTGACTGGTGTAGATTGTGCTTCCATAGGTAATAGCGTAGCGTACAACTCATACCCCAGTATATATCCATGATAAATGTACTGTTTCGGAAGAAAATACGAATCGCCTCCAGTTCTGAGAACTACCACTATTAAGCATACAAATTTCGAATTTGAAAGTTTACAAATTCCTTCGTCTCTTAATCACATAAAATTCTTCGATAGCGATTTTTGCTTATGTGTTGCTAATTGTGGAGCCTTCGACAAACAAGGTAACAATGACACTGACTCACTTTGATATTATATTCATATTTTCAGCCCATTCGTTAAGTGTTGAACGATAGAAACACGGCCAGGTGTTTCTCGGTGTCTTCCGCTATGTCACCGACAACGATGGGTCTGGACAGTCTAACTGACCTAAGTACTGAGTCACCAGTCTCAATATCAGATACTATCCCCTTGACTTGTCCAATAAACCTGGTCGTGAATTCTAATTCCAGTTTGAAATTGGACGCAAAATCTCTCCCTTGGCTACAGGAAGAATAAATCCTTTCAATCGGGAACCATCCTAAATTTGAAAGTTGCATCCCTCACCTTGACATTCTCCAAGCTCGGCACATCCAAAGGGAGAAATGCACCATTCCCGTGGTCCTTGAAGAACCTCATGCGATTCACCTACCCGGTGCTTGGAAATTGGCATTTGACTCCGAGAATGTGTCCTAACTCGGACTAAATTTCTGACCTTGTGTTTCAGCATTGAGTAAAAAAATCATTCTATAAGTTCAAGAGCATTTCTGAAATAAGTCGGAATTGCTACTCAAGGCGCGAGTATGTTGTTACGATATATACCTTATATTGATGCTGGTTGTACAACTTATCTAATTCTCTGAGCTACTTTGACCACTCTTGTTCCAAGGTGTCATAGAAATCTCAAGTGACCCCTAAATCTACCAGGAAATTATGCCATGAATATGCTGTATTCAACTTCCTGATAGATATAAAGCCCGATGGAATTTGCAAGATGTCCTCTGAAAATTTCTGATGGAAATTGATTACCAATTTTTTCCTGACGCAATAAGTCAGTCATCTACTCTGCCCTACCGGGTTCATACCGACTTTATATTTATTGCACAAGAAGTTCATAAGAATTAAATTGTTCAGTGTACATGATGAATTGCGTGAATCTAGATAGGTTACTTTTCGCTGCCTCAGGCAATGTCTACCAAGTCGAGACAAACATTTTTGTTTGTTCGGTAAGCCTTCTTAGATTAAAAAATATATTTTGCGTTGTCAACTCAATCAGACTGGTGGTCTGATCTGTACGTGGTGAGTCTTATCCATTAACCATATGATTGCTACTATTTTGATCTTCATCTTCAACATATGTTGCCGCATATAGGATGCTGCTGTTATCGCCATTCTTTGTAAACGCTATTGTTGTATATCCAATATGTGCGAAATAATCACCAAATTTAGAATACTTAAATTCCTCAGCCCTTTCTGTTAATCTAAACGTCATAAGACAGTTGTTCAATTGCTCTGTATCCTCACATTGTGGGTCCTATCCTTTCAGAATTAAAGATTATATAAAATATTACATTTATATCCAACCATTTGTTAAGCAAAATTTCGTAACTCCTTCGGTGAATTGCCCTGTATTTTCACACTTATTGTTGTTATCCATTATAAGGAAATAAAATTTATTAGAATATTTTATCATATGAAATTGTGTACACTAACCGTCTCAATCATTGTCATAGGTGCCTTTCCATATATGAAAACCGTGAATAAAGAATATCAATGATAATTACCGGAATCAAAGTGGAGCTCCTTACTTTACTATCAATAAAAAGTAAAGTATGTGACCAATTTCAGCAATTTGTCTAAAAAATATCGGCTCGTTTAATGTCTTTCAAGAAAATAGATAAAACTAAACCAGGAATATGCAGTTTACGAACCAAACATCTCAAAATCTCACGAAGAATGAATAGTGACGTCAAGTAAGCCAAATAATAATTTGTAAGAATTTAAACAAATAATTTTTATTTTAATTACACTATCTACTAAAAATATAACTTTGGTTATGAAACAGGCAATAGAATCAAATGTTCCTCGTTGAAAACGTTAGGCTGATTATTTGCTTATACATATTACTCAGAATATTGTTGACTACGTTTCTACTAACGTCTATATAACACATTTTTTTCCCTGGAAATGTAATTTAAAACTGGCTTACGGTATCAAAATGATTCACAATATTTAACCCAGCAAATACTTAAAATATTCGGTGTAGTTTACTAATAATGTCTGTTTAGTGCACATTCAAATTATTGGTCCTTGTACTTGAACTTTTTATTTGACTAGGAGACCAAAAACGAATGACCTATTAATTATAGAACATAAACGCCAAAAACCACAAAGAAACGCGCGTATGTGTGCTAAAAAACAGACTTAAGCGAACACTATTCTTAACTAAATAAAAGAACCACTAATAAACTTATATGCACATTACCAATAAAGTTTAATAAATGTGGAATCAAAATTTTTTTTAAATGCACAAATATAAACATTTTCATCTTGAAGAACTATTATATATATATATATATATATATATATATATATATATATATCGATTTAGAAGTCTAAGGACAGGATTTTGGTTATATGCATTCATTACGAAAAACAAGACAGTGCAGAGGAAAGGTTTAGCCCTTATTGGGGAACTCATTATTTTGTTTCTAGAATTTGAAAAGGACGGTATACTTTACGCAAATTGAAGTCATATATCAAAATACATTTTCTGGTGCCGCTTTCCTGCAAATACAATCTAGTTATAATCTCTTGATACCTCAATTTATAACTAACCTCCCTGGAGATGTCATTTTACAATAAACACCTTGTCAATTTAGGAAGTTATATGGATTCTGAATAATACTTATATAATTTGCAATAAAGACGAAACCTGTCTACTAAGCAAAATACCTTGGCTACTCTATGTAATATTTTGTTTTTCTGACATAATACCTAAAATAATTATTTCAGTTAAATTAAGATCAATATAATCGACCAAATTTGCATGTTTTCTTCTTCAAAATTGCAGAACGGGTTAACTAGCTAGAGTTTTAGTTATTGAGATATTATAAATAGTGTCCATCTGCTGTAAAGTCCTACCAGAAAGCGTAAGATGATATTTTAATAATATACATGTTTTTATTATTTGTTACGGGTTATAAAACTAGTTTAGAAAATAAATAATGTTCGCTATCTTGAAATAGTCTCTCTATACCTGAGTTACCAACGTTTGTACAATATAATAAACTGGTTTACAATTTTACGTACATTTTCATTTTCATCTTCTCTGTTCATCATTGGTGAAAGATGCAAAGATGACTTAATAATTTTAAAAATGAAATTAAAAATCTGAAAATTTAATAAGCCTAGTCTTAATTTTAAAATCTTGCATTTTTTATTCTATTATCGGCAGACATTTGATTTTTACAAAATTTGTAATATTTTCTAGCCACGTCCATGCTGCTTTAATATTAGTTTAATCATCGATGACTTTTATAGTCTAAATGTTGCGTTTAGTAATATTAAATCGCGATATTGATTTATAATTAATCGCTTAATCAATAATCCTCAAAACTACTTATACTACGGTACAACTTTCACTTCCTGCTCGTAAAAATTTTTTACACACTAAATTCTGATTTTTTGTATGATATGCGTGAGTTGCCTGAAATTGAAATGTTTATACCAATGACTTTATAAAACCCTTATATGGAACTATCTCAATGACAAATCCTTCATTAAAATCTTTTATTGTATATTGCCTAATTAGTTTGTCCCGACATAAACAATCGCGAAGAGAAACTCATTAAATTATATGTTGTTGCGACGCGAATAAAAATATTCGGTGATTTAACTGGATATGTCATCAAAACTTTTTTGTTTATTAAATTATCAATGACAATAATATTCAAATGAAATTTTGGATAATGCAGCATTAAAAGTATACGTTAAAATGTAATTTAACTATCGAGTATTTCTTTAATTATGTATCTGCTTTCCTTAAATATTAAAAAAAATGAAAAGAAATAGATTAGACGGAATAAATATTTTCCACTTAATCTCTCCTCAGGTAATATCAACAGCATTTTAATGTAAAACTGAACGGACAAAAAATATTCTCTTTTATTGCTTCGTTCTTCATATTTTTGTAAATATTTTTGTCTATTTCCGATAAACTGCCATCAACTGTATCTAAGTGCTTAATTTCTAACTCAGTTAGGCTAATGTAAATTATTACATTTAAAGCAATTTACACTTAATGCATAGACATATAATTATTTTTCATTGGTCTTGGTGAAGAGTTTAACTATTCTTCGTGACGGCTACTTATTTTACACAAAAATGAATATGTCATCAAGTTTAAATTTATTTATCGTAACACGAACTGTTATTTTCCATAAACAGCGTGTTTACAAGATGACCAAATACGATATTTATATCAGAAGATTAAGGACTTCAAATTGCTCAAACATCCTCCAATTTAAAAATTGTTTTATTAGGATAAAATGTACATGCATGATGCACATCAATAGGATTTTTCAAAGATTTAGACATCGAGCCGTATATGGTTTTATGTTTTGACGTTTCGATTAAACAATCGTAGTTTTATCAGAAAAATATTTTTAAGGAAATTTATCTCATTAAAACATGAAATTTGTTACAGTGATAAATTTTAGTTTAATAGAATTTGTTCTGTACGCACTAACGAAAAGATTTGTCGGCGTACTTAATGTGTTGCACACGCTATTGAGGAAGTACATGGTTTGTGGGCGGACGTTAAGATATTAGTGTCAAATAATTCTGACATTTCATGTAACTACATACTTTCATATGTTTCAATTGAAGAAATTGTTTTTATTCAAGTCCGTTGGTAATATAGATCACAATAACATTTCAGGTATTTGGTCAAACTCGAAGCAAATTTATTTCGTTATGCATATACGATGCATACTTTAATTTCTGTAGTGTCATTAACGGAGCAAGAAAAATATTTTAAATTTTCTTATTTTATACATTCTCCTAGATTTAATTTCACCTTGTTTTGAAATTCGAAGACGCAACAAGATATTCATTTCTAGGCAGTTAAGGAGAAATTGTGAAACATCAGATATATGGAATTTATGTTTATTAAAATGCAGATACTCATTAGTTAAGGAATTATACTATAATTGGCATAGGCTATTTTATCGGAATATCTACGTATACAAACTATTCGATCATTGATGTAGAGGGTACCTAAGAAATATTTAATTTAAAACTTCGAACCCGAAATTTGCAATTATACCATTTTAAACCTGTTGTGCTTTTGCTAAATTAAATTAAATTATGTATTAGTTGATATTTGTAGATTTAAATGAAACAACTAAATGTTGCATATTAAAATGATAAAATAAGCCGTCCGTTTCATTTACCTGGTGGCAAATATTCTCGACTATTGTTGAAACAGCTGGGGAGCTGTAGTCCCAATAGATGTCTTGCCATTTAATTTTCTTGCCATTTGGCTCAATTGTGACGGCCCCGCTCACATTAACTGCAAAAGTTTCTTTCAATAATAAAAATTATAAATAACGATTTTCCAATTTTGATGACATATCTATCTAAAAATATAAATGAGCACATACAGTATGAATTACTAGAAAACAGAAAAAATATTTTGTAATATAATTGACGTAATTTTCAATATTATGCAAGACTTCAAAACATCATTGAAGGATTATAAATATACTACAAATTAAATCATATATACATATATATACATATATATATATATATATATATATATATATATATATATATATAAAGCACATTTAACGACCAAAATATTAATGTTCAAAAAACAGAAACATTAATGAATAGAGGGTGGTGATAAAAATTATTTAAATCAAGTTGGCGAGCTTGAAGTAAACACCAATCCCATTGTATTTAACCAGTCGTCGAACAACATAACAAAACCATAGTCACCAACAGACGACGCGTTTCGACCTTCCATGATCATCATCAGAGTACGACTGCAAACTGACTAGCGGGGACCAAACCGCATTGCATATATATGGAAAGAAAAATTTGATATGCGGCTCTCTAAAGAATTGTTACCACCACCCGCGCAATCAATTATTGTTTATTTGTATTGTCTATATATATATATATATATATATATATATATATATATATATATATATATATATATATATATATATATATATATATATATATGGCCAAGCTTTGCAGCTTAGCTAATATTGATGACTGCATAGAAATTGTGCAGCCGAAATTTCCAGTCATGTAAAATCTATGCAAAACCACTAGAGGTGAGAGACGCATATCAATTTTTGCTTTCAATATGATCATGGAAGGTCGAAACGTGTCAGTGCGTGCGACTGGAGGTAGTTTTTTATGTTATGCGACGACTGGTTTAATAAAATGGGTTTGGAATTTACTTCAAACTCGCAAACTTGATTTACAGAATTAATGAAAAGAGTATTTTACTAGGCTTTGAAGTGCAGTGGATATTGCAATGAATAAAAAAGGGTTTTCTCGGACTTCTTCGATTAATAACTGACCAAAGTTAATGCAAACTCCTTTTTACAAAAAACAATTGTCATATAAATTAATTAGTTTAAAAACGTTAATTTATTTTATCAGTCGCATAGATGATAGCTTTAGGAGAACACAACAAACTCGTTTGGGCAACTGCACACAATGCTAACTTTATACTGACAAATGTACATATAACGGGATTGATGTTTATATCAACTTGGTAACCTTGTTTAAACAGATATTAGCACTACCCACTGAATCATTGAATGTTTAATTTTTCCTACATGTTCATTTAAAACTAAACATGTTTGTCTTGTGAATAATGCGATATGCAAACAAAACGCTCTTTTGATTTTACTTAGGGCCTGATATGTCATTATTCTTAACTGTTTAGAGGCGATTAAAATGAATCTACATTGGCTCCAAACAACGCCTATTAAAACGGTTTATTTCGTGCGTTGGTATTACTATGAGGCTGCCAAATGCCACGCAAATCTGTCCTTAGTTATATGTCTGCAATTTGATAATACTTGAAAGATTTGTATTTTTTGTACACACATGTGGACTATTATTTTATATATGTACGAAATGATTAATTATATTCTGTTTCTCCATTAAATCAGTTGATAATATGACACGAAAGCGCTACCGCGTATGTATCAGCATCTTCATTCGATTCAAATTTTTAATATATATTTTTATTGTATTTGAAATTAAAATCTATATATATATATATATATATATATATATATATATATATATATATATATATATATATATATATATATATATATAAAATTCAAATATGACAACGGAAAGATTTCATTTAATTCATTTTATCAACATAAACGTGGCCCGGCATTAAACCAGAAGGCATTTGGTTGAAATTCGTGAAATTCATGCTCTGCATCAAGAAGCCACACAATCTAAAGTTATTTCACACATTGCTTTTCTTATAATGTTAATTTACATAACTATAAAGCTAGCGCGTCCTAGTTTCTTTTTCGTCTGCGATAATTATTGCATGAATTTAATGATGTCCCAATAAAATTATAACCCTCTATTGGCGATTTCCTTTTGTTATCTTGTGCAAATTTTAACCTATATATATATATATGATGAAACTCTGTCGTTATGTTTCATTTTAATTGCACGTTTATAGGTGGTGCGGCCTCTCGCTTTCAAAGCGAGATTTGCAATGGCAAGTTGAAACTTTGTTTACAAAATGATGCGAAATATGATTCATGTAAAGAAACGACTGACTAACAAGTCTACAGTTGCAAAATAACAGAAAATCGCATTCAATGCGCAGCTTTGTTGGATTAGAGGCTGAGTTGCAAGACTGATTAAAAAGCATTCGGGATCAAGCCAAGACATGGTTGCTGAAATGGCAGCCATTGGATAAGTGCATCATAGGACCACAGTCTGTTAACTATATTATTTGTATTTACCATTGTATGCATTAGTTAATTTAACCAAGAACTGTTTTTTCTACAGGACGATATTGCGTATTTGAAATTTATCTGTTGAAACCCTATGTAAAATTACGACTCTTTTGTTTCATGTGCAGTAATGCAATATTATTACCCGTCAACTTGTACCAAAAGGTAAACATGTACAATTTGTCTTAAATAAAATATGCTAGTTATAAATGATTATTAGTCTTACTTACTTTTTTCAATTTTTTTTCGATTTTAGTTGGTCTATTTGGAACTAATACGCCCTACGTGTAAAGACCAGGCCAGTAGACCATTTATTTTCATGTGATTTTAATATTACCATATAATTTTTGTTCCGTTTAAGAACAATGTACTTTGTTTGTGATAAAAACTATACGGTGTAAGTATTACTTTTTGCTGAATCTTCAAACTGACTGTCTACTAGACTAATTTCACTAGATAATTATTTTCACTGTATTATATTTCACTGTAAACAATATGCAATTAATAACGTCTATCAATTATTTTACCTTTATTAATTGCAAATTAGTCACTACTCACAATTAAGATATTATTGAAGTATACTTGAGGTAAAGATATTTTAAGAAATAAATTAAGCATTATAAATTAAACAAAATTCAAATCTTCGTAAAAACCCCCTCGTAAGCTATTATCGGTAGTACGCTTCGTAGATTTGAACATGGAAGCGTCTAATGCAGAGTTACATAATTTATTACTTCGGAAACGGCGATACATTGTACTAAACCGATAGTTTTATACTACCTATTGCTTAGTGGTTTCTTTCGTTGATATAGATATTTCACGGTATCACTATGATTTTAAATTTCTATAAGAATGCCACTAAATATTATAAGAAAGAAAAAAACGTATTGGGATTTGATATCAAAATCAACGTTACTGACACTAATTTAATATGCCAATCAATGTCCTTTAATGGAAGCCATTCCAGTTGCAAGAGGAACATTAAAATAAAGTTTAATTAGAGTATTTTGTGGCATGTTGGATAATATTCAAAAGTGATTAGTATAACAAGTGCCTATCATCCATTCCTTCAGATTCCTTCCTAAAACGTTTTGGAGAAAAACAGACACCGAAAAAAAGACTACAAGGAGCAAATCGACGGAAAATATAAGTAAAACTGCGCCAAAGCCTGTGTGATGCCATAGGTAAAGTATTTTTATCTAAAGTTTTATTATATTTTTTTTATATATAAGTACATTATATTTTAGTCAAATTTTCAAGTAAATGAGTAACAAAAAAGTGTGATTGTAAGAAGAACCATCCCATTCCAGTTGACCAGTCTTACAAATTGTAAAATTAATGTCAGTGGTGCGTAATAACCAAATAAGTAATTGATTAAAATTTAATTTTGCCAACCATTTTAAATTCAATCTGATACATTTTGAGTCATCTGTTCGACTTCCAATGCATGATCATGAATTGCCTAGCTAAAACAAAGAGTGACGGATTTCTAAAACAGACGAAATACATTTTCACCGTCAAATTGGGCAATAACAGCAGAAATTGCGATTAAAATTTGAACGTATGTTTATTAGAAAAGCTTTCAATGAAATCTGCGTTTCATGCATAAAAGTTAATAATTTTTTAAAATTGGGAACGTAATTATAAAACGTGCTCAAAGGTTTGTATTAACTTTAATAATAAACCTAAAAATAATTCGTACATTTTTACAATTATTACGATAATTATACAAAGTTGGACAATAATTGGTACAATAAACTTACCTTCATAAAACGGAGGCGCTACGCTTACACCATAGTAATTGTCTGTTTTAATATAAAATAAATAAAATTTAAAAAGAACACAAATTACAATTACTATAATTTAGACATATTCTATATACAAAAATAATTTTTTGAAAGTATTTATCATTTTTTATTTTCAAATCATTCTTTAAATGGTTTTAAAATTTTTAAATATAAAGTAAAAAAACCGTCTTTTGTTTTGTGATACAAAGACGAGGTGTAAGGTTTAGTTTGTTATAAAAGTTTCAACAAACTATACTGGAAAATTAAATATATGGTATTCTATGGATTTATAATTTTATCAGTCTTAGTGGCATGTATTTAGGGTTTCTAAATTATTGGTCTCCTCTCACCAGAAAATGTGAGGGCAATCTCAGTTACGTCATTTTACATGGTGTGTATAAAACAAATAATTAACACATGCAAACGGTAAATTCTTATTCAGTCTTTCTAGTCTCACTCAGTTAAATGAACATAACAGTTACGTAAATGCACACACACATGTGACACTTGCATATCTAGTGAGAAGATCAGTCTGAAGCATAAATACTATGGCCAGTAGAAATAACGCGTTTGATTCATTAGCTTATTTTGTAAAATTAGTGAGGATGGACCAACTGAAGAAGGCTGCCGAAAAAGGCAAGCGAAATATTTTGTTAAAGAAAGAAATATACTGGAACAAACAAACTGCCGTTAGTCAAAACCTCTTATCAGGTAATTGCAATTAATCCAGTTTTATAAAAAAAATATTTCTCTGAATTGGATTAATGTCTATCTTTGTATTATGAAGCATAGTATGTTTGCCAAATATAAGTTTACTACTTTGAAATAGGATCATACGTTTCGTCCCCAAGACGATATTTCTTTAGAATAGAATTTTGAGATGTGTGAAAGATAAAGATATTAATGATTCTGGTAGTTCTAAATTTGTCAATCATTTTTTTAAAATTCAATTTTACAGCAGGTTTATGTAAACCTTGTTGGACATTATACATATATGTCTTAGGACCTCCAAACGCGTAAAATATCTGTTAAGACGAACTCCGGATTTGAAAACGTAAATGTGTACAAACAAACCTTTGCATATTTATCTATTTTTGGTTTTATGAATCTTCTAAACGCAGTTTGTGCATTAGGAAATGCTATGTGATTAAAAGAATCGGGGTTTGTCTTCTTTTAATCAAACGGTAGCACGCCTACTTTAGACATAATATTCATTAACACTTTATATATACAAATAAGGATATAGAAATGTTTTACACAAAACGGCAAAGCAATACGTGGTTCTATTATTTTGTTATCAACAAATTTTGGCTTTTTATTTATCACTGTTGCCTTCTCAATAAATTTTGGTATAAAATTCTCAAAATTGTAGGACACGGACTAACGACATACAAAAATATCCACTACGAGTAATGGAATGAAAGCTTCCATAAGTTTAATAGTCTCTCTATCGTCGTAATATATATATATATATATATATATATATATATATATATATATGATTAAATCTGTGTTAGATCTACTAAAAATTTACTTTTATATTTTATTATAAATTAGTTACAGGTTTACATTCTTATAATTCACTTGAAAAATTAAAATAAAAAATAAAATTTTAGCAGAGACTGAATATGAAAATGGGTGATTTTCAACAATTGAAATTCACTGCGTTAAATATAGCTCTATTAAAAGAATGTGCGGGAGAAATATTTGAATTTCAGGTGCTATATCTTAATAATGTGTATTTAACAATTTCATACTACCCTTCATTCCAATATCAAATTCGATTTTTTTTCAAAACTATATAACAATTACCATTTCTGTTGCATGAAAAATATTTCTGGCACCCCATAAAATTATTGTATTCTTTTATTCATATAAATGTAATTCTAATTGTATTATTGATTTTATTCAGACAATGTACTGCTATTATCTTGGTATTTCTGTATTAGGCATTTTCAGGGGAAAAAATAATGTTATCTGCGCATTTGCTTTGTACATCCCGGCCACAAATCAGTAGCAGCCGGCCTAATTTTTCAATTATTCAAGGTACATAATTAGGTAATTTGGGGCAGATGGAAGCTAAAAGCGCCTACACTTATGCAAATAAAAAGGTTTCATGGTTAATTACACACATACTGCTCTGTTACCAAGTGGAGAAAACAATATTTAGCAACAAGGTGAAACGAAAGACTACACTCAGAAAAATAGCACACGTACACTTATCAGCCAACAATGCGAACAGATGGTTAACTCTCAAGCTTTCAATACAATAGTGACCAGATCTCAGACATCACTATGCAATGCAACGAGAAAGACATTTACATGCAAACGGGCACACACACAGACACAAACTCATACACACTTACTAATCAGACAAAACAAGAAATATAAATATTACTGAGTCAGATAGGTTACCCCCCACATAATCAAATGAAAACCCCGAATATATATATATATATATATATATATATATATATTAGTAGTGAATATATATATATATATATATATATATATATATATATATATATATATATCGAAAGATAGTATATGCGATGTTTATTCAGCAATGTTATTGACTTCATTAGAAATTTACAGTGTTAAGCAGATTTTCTAGCTTTTTTAATTTCTGATATTTTGGATTGAAATGAAAATAAGAACAACAGATATCAATACAGTTTTAAAGGTAATTTCATTATGATTGTATATTGAATCATCCTAAATAACCGCCTATTCATTTCCTTTATGATTGCTAGGGATAAATTTGATAAATATTTTATATTACAATCATTATACCAAAATTATTTCTAATGTAACCCTCAGCAGAACGGTCTTAAAGAATCCATTATGTTAGCATAATTTAAGTTTGCACACTGAGCCTTAAATTTATTAATTATTGTCATAATCTAGATTAAGTTTACTTGCCTTAATATTAAGTAAAGAAACAAATGTAAAAAAGGGATAAGTAAAATCATTTCAATTAATATTTGTAATTTATAGCACAAAATTGAGTGTAATCTATTGTAAATGGGCCTAAACTCCAAAAATGTCTTTTAAAACTTAGGTGGAATTTCACAAAGAAACTTCTTACTAAATTGGCATTGCGTGCCGCTCCAATCGAAATGACAATTACAAATATTTTGTCCTTCGTTCGTTGAACATTCTGAGTACCCGAGACAGTCAAGTGATTCACAGGTTTCGGCTTGAATCAAAAAAACAAATATATATACGCAAATGTGTTAGTGAAAATTTTAGGTAGACATTAAAATTATAAATACCTGTATAATTAGTAAAAGATCAATTTGCTGGTTGCCTATTCATAAATAATAATATTATATATTTAAATCGAAAGATATTTAAGTTATTTTGTTTTCGGCAGAAAACATTCACTTAATGTTATGATGCATTTGGATAAAGCTTAGGTGGATTTTTTAGGAAAATTTGTTTGAACAAAAAAGAAATAGTATGGAAAATACTGTTGTATTTAATTATAGCTAAGTATATTTCATGATTTCGTGTGGTAACATTTTCCTTTACAGCAAATAATCTCTGAGGTGAAAAATTCTTATTTTTATTTTTGTCTCGCATTTTTGGATCAATATTCTTCTCACAATTTAAATGCAAATATTATTATTTTAAAATAGTAATAAGAAATATTGATTTATTACTACTGCAGAATAGGCATAAATAGTTATAATAAGTAACTTAATCGCTGAACATCGTTTTAACATTGTATCTTAGTCCTTTATTTAAAGAAAACTGAGTTTAAATAAATAGTGAAGTAATTACTGATGGATGCTAAATAAACCAACTCGGGAAAATTGAATTATTCTTCAGTCGAATGAATTCAATCTTTATTTAAAAAAATCATTATTTAAATTAAGAAAACGCATAGAATGCATAGATTAATTCAAATAATGTCATTTAAATTTGTCTGCTAGGAGGTAAATTAAAAATTTTATCATTATTTTTTTTTAATGGTTCGACAGAAATTTTAAATTTTCTATCATATAAGCTTTTAAAATAGTTTATTATTTTGCTAATAAGTTAGTGCTTTTAATATTGAAAATCGGTCGTGGAGTAATATTTAACTCTTTGAAATAATTAGCGTAATTTATATGGACTACTTATAAAAGAATACAGCAGGAACGTATCATCATAGTAAGAACATCAACCTTAACGAGCATTCCGCAAATAACCTTATGATATTCGAGAAAGGATAATTGATTGGAAGGCCCGCATTGCGTTTTCATAATTTTCAATTAATTTTAATATTTCTATAATTCAACCTTAAGAAATAATTTATCTATTTAATTATGTCCTACATGTTCTTTCTCTTTTATTTAAAGGTGCTTATGCATGTCTTTAGCTAATACTCAAAGCATATTTCCGAAGCTGGGAATGGATTCCGTCAAAACATTCCTTTACCCCTCCTCAACTTAGCTTGACATTTGCCACTTCGCAATTTACAATCGCTTGATATGCTCTATGGCAACAAAGCGCAAAGCAGTATTCAACATCGTAAAATATGTTATATGCGTAATCATTTCCCCTTACAGTAAGCAAACACTTTCCTTAAAAATTTAGTTTCCTCAAGGTAAAAATTCTACTTAACCTTTGAGTTTATATTTTCCTTGTCTTAGGAGAAATATTGTAGCAGTAGCAGTTTTGTGTAATAAATATTACACATGTCTTAAATATTACTCCAAATCTCTTTACCGATTCGATCAATATTCTAACTCATCTTAAAGTTACACGTAACTCATCAACTGCCATATCATCAAGGTCAGCATTTTTTCAGAAGTCTTGGAGATTATTAATATAATCTGCCATATTCCTTGTATTAAATAACATTTAGCATAATTACTATTATTTTTATATGCGCTACAATCCACACATTTTCTAAAGAGCATTTTTTCCGAAACGAGGTAGGTTTTCTTCATATTATTTTTTAACATTTCCACATATTTCTTATTCGCAGGCTCTGTAATTTTCTTTCGAAATAGAACTGTTCAGTTATCGCTTTTTTCGGTTTATAGGTATTGATCAGTGAAGAAACACATTTTAATTAGATTGACCACGACATGGTTTATTATGATCACGATAATTATTTTTAACGCTAAATTCCCAAAAGCCAGAATAAAAATAATACTTTGTTAACATTAAGAAATTATTTCTTTAATAATATGTTGCTGCGTCAAAATAGTAAAAAAACTAATCGATTTATAATTAGTAAACTAAGCTGCAAAATTGGCATGTGCAGAAGGAAGATACATTACCTTAGTGTATATAAATTGTGGTTTGGTCCAAAAATATGGAATTACTGCATGGAGTCTATTTCCGTTTCAGCGTAATTGAATAACTTCTAGGATGATATAATTAATTGATTATAGAACATACAATCGTTATCTTATTTATTTTTTTTTGGAAGTTTTGATCTATCTGTAGAGAAATGTGGAGCCAGCATACATGTGGCTTCATAATCATTTGCTGCGTATTTTTGAGCATGTTCAAATAACCTTCCGTATTTTCCCTACATCGAATTGTACCACACTTGAGTTAATGGAGGTCTTCCCTGGTTTTACTCACTGATCAATCATAATTTTAATAAACGCTTCTATTTTTAAAATTTTAATATGCTGTTATGTTAATACTCGTGTAAAGAAGGTAAAATAAAAACTTTCTATGTTTAAAAAAGTGCAATTTATTGCCTATTAGAAGAATACAATTTACTATGGAATCATGCATTTAAAATAATTAAATTATTTTCTTCGTTTCAAATTAGCCAATTAGATAATTCCCACGGGATTAGAATACTTAGGATGAATTATTATTAAAACTTCTTTTGTACTCTTGCATCTTGCAAGTTTAATAGTTTTCCTTACTACATGTATTTTATTATTGACCGATTCGTCGTATATATGATAGCCTCAGGATTCTATGTCATTTATTGGATGAAAATATCTCGTACTTGTGATATTTGTAATCATTTAAATTCAATAATTTTAATTTCAACGATGTTTGATATTATGCACATATTTTGTCGTGTCTAAGAACGCCTGTTGTTATTTTAAATCATAAATTTGAGATTAATTCAACTGAAAATTTCAGTGATTGTACGAAAGGAAAAAATTAAATTAAAATTTTCGTTATAAAATTTGTTTAATAAAAAATATTAAGCAGATCTATAACATCATGCAACATTTCTCATCACAATTAGCTTAAATGTAACCTACTCCCGCCTGGCACGTGTTAAGTAACAAACTGGAAGTTAACCTTGACGCTTCATAGGAAATCCTCATTGCCATTACGGTAATAATACAACATATAGCTGTCGTCAAAGGCTAATACTATTAATTGTTTATAACTATAATGCAATAAAATTAAAATTGACAATTTTTTAAGCATTTTAAATAATCTTATAATAAATAGCATATTTCTGAAACATTATACTTTGTAAAAGTAGAAAATATTGTTCTTCTTTAAGCCCATTTCCACGCTTTCGACACAAGATAGCTTTAATCACGTGCGGAGATACATATAGATAGACTATTTTTTTATGAATGCCAAGTGACCCTATCATTGTTATGTGGTAGAATAAATTGTTATTAGTGCATTATAAATGCAACAACTGTATACTAATGATTTGGCGAAAATATCACACGTTTATGATCTATTAAATAATGGTTCATAAATTAATTGTAAGCTAGTGCTATAGCTCGCCAGAAATTTGGACCTGTACAGGTTGGAGTAGGCAAACGTCATATAATAGAAATTTTTAAGAACTTCAAATATTAGATTTTTAAAACAGTGTTGCTAAACGTTATTGATATTTTTAGAAATTGAATAATATAGAATGTCAAAACAATTTCAATGTTCGCAATTGAGAAACTCGATTCTCCTACCATAATAGCAAATATTTTGCATTATTTGAAAAGTTGTACCTTTTTTCTAGAATTTTTACTGTTATTAACAATTATCTCCTTTCATTCAGTGCTCAAAACCACTCGTTTATTAGTTTCTTTAAGGTTCAATGGATATTTTAATCGTTTCTACATTTAGCATTGTATTTTCAACACTTACCGTTGGAAAACGTCATTCCCTTGCAGTTGCAAAACGCAATTTCTGACGAAGTTAATTCGCATGTACAACTTGCAGGGCATACATCACAAATTTCTTTGGAAGCATAGTTTAATTTTCAATGGCAGTAAAAATGGATGGTAGTTAATTATTAAATACTCAAAGACAATTTCATAGCAATTTTAGTAATGCAATACACCTGAAAACCATTAAAATGCGACTAAATAAAAATGTTTGAACAAATTAAAATTTATAATGGTAAAATTTTAAATTATTGTTCTCTTTGATATCCGAAAGTCGAGTCCGCTCAATAGACTGGGCCATGGAATGATAGTAATTCTGATATTGGGTGAGTCATCATTTTGTCATGCAAACCTGTGATTTTCTACCTTTACTGATATCGTTGCAATAATTCAAGGTTAAAATTTTTTAATATATTACTAAGCCAGGAACGGTTTATCATGAAAGCACCAGAGGTTATTGTATATTAACATTTGTTTTAAATCAAGATGAAGTGTTCTACACATAAGCGCATCTGGAAAAAACTTGAATCTTTAGAGATCGCGTTGCACCCCGCTACGCAAATCTCTACAAAACGAAATGTTGCACCGGATACCACAAATTATAACTAAATATATTAATTAATGAAAGGCTCATATAGCAATAGCTACTTTTGAGGCCGAGTACGATCCAATTATCTCACACAAGTTTGAAGCAAATACAACAGAAAATCCTCGCAGATGTGCACGAATTAAGATGAAGCAGTCAGCACAATGATGTAAGCAGACTTCGAGCCGCAAAAGTGAAAATAAAGTAATAAATATCCGTATTTTGTTTTACTAAATGTACTCGATTTATACGTGAAAATTACTAAAAATAACTGATTAAAAATAAAGCCTGTGTGTTGAGTTAAACAAAATGTCTTCTGACGGATTGGAAACCATGACTGGGGAGATAGGAATAAGTCTCCACTGGACGACACACCTATAATAAATTCTGATGGAATCCGCATAAACAACCTAACCAATATAGGTGAAGTCAAAAGGTAATTATAGTCTGAATTGTTTGAAATTTTGGTTGTTTTTTATGAACACCTAGTGATGAACACTGACACGTTATTATTTTCGCTACAAATCAGTAAGCAGCAGACAGATTAAATCCAAGCCCTCGACTAGCAGCACAATAGTGAAAACAGTTACAATTATTGACTTATCGCTTGATCGTCGTTAATTCTGGCATACTGGTACATGAATAACGGATTTCTAACTAATTAATATCATAGAGCATCAGGTTTTGCACAAAATAAATTTTAGTTATTCAAATGATTTATTGATGCCATAGATCCGCTTATCAGATGTTATTTTCATGAAACAGAATGAATTTATGAATTCAACATTACACATTTGATTGCAAAATCGTCTAATTCACTCGATTAGAAGATTTTTATTGTTGGTATTAATTCAATAGACAATGATTCCTCATTAACGTCTAAAATATAAACATTTATTAAGTAATTTTGACAGTTTGTAATTTATAATTAGTAGATGATTTTTTAAAATAACCATTCAAAGCAAAATTATTTTGTAAGTGGAGCGAAGATGTAGGATATAGTTGTTATCAGTTAACTGTTTTACAATTTCTAAAACATGATTAATTATGTAATCAACTAATAATTTGTTTTTCAAAATATACACAATAACGTTTTCTCCTAGCTTAAATAAGAGGGTTAAGTGCTTCCGAAAGAATGCTGCTTCAAAAAATATTTCATTATTGTCGTTACGGTTCACTTGCATACTGCATTTTGATTTTCTTTAAAATTATGCCGGCAACATATGGATGTTGAGCATTGATTAAACTAGATGAGTAAATTAAGAAGTCATTTGTATCTACGCATATAAATATATTTTTTCTTGGTAAAAGAACGTGTTGCACTAATACAAATAAGCAAATACTTAATGCAGTTTTATATGTGCGTAAACCGTATGGACCATATTTATTAGTGCGTAAAATCAAAGCGTTTGAAACATGTACTCAAAGTTAGAGGCGATTTAATATATACTGCAATGATTAGTTAGTATAACATAGCTCGAATATTCGCCCTAAATCAAAATTAATAATTTCATCCCTATATGAAAACGTTGTATGTAGAAATGTAATTTATAGATTAAAATATTCGGGTTTAAAAGCTTTCTTTCTACAGTGAACTGATCCATGGTATTTATAAAATTGTTCTGTGTAAATCTATATATCTCATTCTAAGTGTGACATCATGTTGTAATCTTTCATTTTGAAATTTTCTTTAATTGGTAATTAAATAAATAATGAATTTAAGAAATCAATAGATTTTAATTAACAAATGGCTTAAAGCATTTTTTTCGCAATAGATTTTACAGGTGATTTCGGTTTTAAGCGCAAAATATGGGATTTAATATGAAGCAAACTTTCATAGACGGATTACATGAAACAACTTGCGCATGCCAAGCTTATTATTTTAACGAAAATTAAAACATCTTAAAATTGCGAAAAATAATTTATGTCAAGTTTGTTTTAGTTAAAAAAAACTAATTTCGGCAAAGGTGCTTAATTTCTATCGTGGTGTATCGTTATTCGGAATGAATAAAGTTGTATTGCGTTCTATATTTAATTCCACAAACTTGATTCAAATCAATGTTATCCGAATCATTACAAAAAAAATTATTCACTTGCAAATGAAAAAAATTGAATCTGCACTACTTCTTCTTTTAGTAATTTTATAGAAAATGCAAATTTTTGATATTTTTAACTTTAGAAATTTGGGCTAATCTTCATTCGAAACAGCAAGACGTAGTCCTCGAAGGTCAAATCTGCAAAATATTCAATTGATACAAAGAGCATTGATTTCTCCGATAATTATTTAACATTATATATCAATTACATGCATAACTGTCTAACAAAGCTTCTTTCAAACGTTAATGCAATTGAACTATATTTTTCTAAGTGATATTTGTGTTAACAGTGTTTTCTTTATAAAAATTCAAAAAGCTATCAACGGCTTAGGCAAGAATAATTAATTTGTAGCTTTCGTTGAGGAACATCGAATGAATTTTTCGCTGCGTTATGAATAAATGCGTGTATATTATGCAAAATACTATTTTGAATAGGATATAACTGCCTATGTGTATTCAATGGATTAAGCCTATGTTATACTAGGCAGTCAAATCTTGGAACACAATTATAGAAGGTTTGTTAAAAATGTGAGGAGCTATCTAATGGAAAGTTTTAAAGTATATTATTTCGGTTTTTTGCAAAATATCTGCTTATAATTTTGGTTTTAATTTTAACAAACATTGTGGTTAAGAAGTATGCGCCACCGGTAAACGGTTGTGAATATCAGTCATATAAAGAAGAAACACTAACGGGGAACAAGGTCAAGATTGGCGGTAATCAGTCTTCCTATCGTGAAGATGTTTTTTGGCAAGACTATTTCATTTTTTAAATATGAAAAATGTTCAAGGATCCGCCAAGCAGAATAAGAGACGTGACTCACGCCAAGATATTATTTTATTTGCTCTTAATTTAAATGTAAAATATATCTGGTTAACTATGGGAATATTATTAATATAGTAAGTTGGTGTTGATGAACAAACGCTAACGGTAACACTTGATTGCTAAAAACTTCATGTCGAGAAACTGTCATAATAAATCTACAATATTTTGATATAATTTAATAAGTAGATGTTTAGCCAATGTGAGTTTATTCTCTGTGTGCCGTAGTTCCTTGTGAAGACAATATTGCCAATTATGAATTGCGTTGTATCCGCAGATGTTTGTGTTACTATTTCTTTGATATTTTTCAAAGGAGTCAATTATTTAAATTATTTTATACAGCTGTATATGTCTTAATAGATTTGTTACTCGGCGTATTTGACTCTTCTTTATTAAACTTGACTAAGCATAAGTGTATTGTATTAAAAATATTCGAATTCTTATTCTGATTCTAATTTTGTATAAAAAAGAATACAGAAAATGTATTCAGTATTTCCAACTTTTGATAACGTGTCATGAAATCATTAAAAAAAAAATTCTTATAGAACCTATTCTACATTAAATGAGATATGCATAATCGTGTGCGCTTGACTAATGTTACCTTTATTTCGCATTATATAGATTTTGCGTTAAAACTTAGCTTGGTAAGATTATTATTATTATGATTATTATTAATATTATATTAATATCATTATTATTATTCATAATATTATTATTATTATTATTATTATTATTATTCATTTTGTAATATATCCATTTCATTACAGATTTAGTCTTCAATAATTTAAATTAAATTTGCGAGCTTGAAATAAACATCAATCCTATTGTGCTTATGTAGTCGACCAAACTAGCATACCTGTGAGTGACCGTAGATTTGCTACGTAGAACGGCTGGTTAAACTGCTAAAGTATTGTTGTTCCTTTTAAGCTCACAAACTTGATTTAAAATAGTGTTATCGCTATCCGCAAAATCAGTAATTGGTTAATTGTAATATATTTTGGAAACTAATTTAATCTTGAAAAACTGATTTTAGAATATACAATATAAAACCTCTAGTTGAGGCGCATAAGCCTTATTATTTTTTTCGCTAAATACGTAATTTTCAATTAAAAAACAAATTTTGCATAAAATTAAATTTATAGTTCTAAGTGACTTGCGTCATTTTGTTTCAGTTTTCATTGTAAGAAGATATACCAACCGTTTTGACAATATTCGCCCACATAACCAGTTTGACATTTGCAGTATGGCAAACCGTCAGCTAGCAGAGCACATTCCCCGCCATTCACACACAGTAAACCGCCACAAATATTTGCTATTTGAACAGGAAGATTTAGAAAATATATAGCATTAAAAAGTTGAACAAGTCATGGGCGGATAACGTAAACTTAATAGGAATTAATATTACTAATTTTTATCAAAAAATCTATGCATACGCAAGTATGTATTACGTTTTGCGAACCTAGTAACAAATTAGTTCAGTTGTAACCAGAAGGATAAACCAAAGACAGCATGAACGGAAAGTATAATCTCATGCAAATTCGTTGCGTGCTTACTGGCGACCCAACAAAAGGAGCCAGTATTAAGCCCTTTAACCAAAATATATTTGGGTGAGTAATGTAGGATAATAGGACGGTACAATCTCCTAGATGAAAGTGTAAACCTGCAGTAGTGAAGCTAACATCTTATAAAGCCGTCCCAATGCGACTTCAACGCTAACTCACACTATACAATATAAATACCGAGTCTGTAAACATACAAACACTATGGCTATGACAAAGGGACAATCAGTGTTATTGAATTTAGTTATGTTAATGTGCGACTGTTCAGATATAATGGGGCTGGTGTTGATTTCGAGCTCCGAAATTGATCTAAAGTATTATTTCACAAAATAAAGTAATTAATCTATGCATATGCTTGCTTCAAAAACCGGCAAATCTGATATTCATTAAAAATTGTTTACACTAGTTAATAAGTGTTATTAAATTAGGATTTACACAGAATAATTCATCATATACCAATCATGTTATATTATTCAATGGAAAAAAACGTATTTGCAATAGGCACATAATGAAGCTTTTGGTGCCACCATAAATATCTTCAAAGCACGATAGCAAACGTTTCAACGTCGATCAAAACGACACGGTAATGGAAGATGGAAAAGTGACAGTCAGTGATATTGAATTTAGTTATGCTAATGTGCGACTGTTCAGAGATAATGGGGTTGGTGTCTATTTCGATCTCGGAAATTGATCTAAAGAATTAGTTCACAACAAACAGAATTGACGATTTTTTAATAATAAATATCATCATCATCATCATCATCATCATCATCATCATTAATGCAAAAGGCATTTGTAACTAATGTTTCACTCTTTTATAACTAAAAAAATTTTTAAATAAAGAAAACCTTAAAATCGCTATAAATTACAATAATAATAATAATAATAATAATAATAATAATATATATATATAATAATAATAATAATAATAAACATAATAATAATAAATTGTTTACACTAGTTCATAAATGTTACCAAATTACGATTTACACAGAATAATTCATCATATACCAATCATATTATATTATTAAATGGAAAAAAATAATATTTGCAATACGCACTTAATGAGGTTTTGAGTACCACCATAAATATCTTCAAAGCACGATAGTAAACGTTGCAACGTGGATCAAAACGACACGGTAATGGAAGATAAAGGGTGACAGTCAGTGTTATTCAATTTGGTTATGCTAATGTGCGAATATTCAGAGATAATGGGGTTGGTGTTGATATCGAGCTCGGAAATTGATCTAAAGAATTAGTTCACAACAAACAGAATTGACGATTTTTAATCATAAATATCATCATCATCATTATCATCATCATCATCATCATCATCATCATCATCATCAACATCATAATCATTAATACAAAAGGCATTAGTAACTAATGTTTCACTCTCCTATATCTATAACAATGTTTTAAATAAAGAAAAACTTTTAAAAATTGATGTGAATGACAAAAATACCAATACTACTACTACTACTACTACTAATAATAATAATAATAATAAATTGTTAACACTAGATAATAAGCGTTACTTAATTAGGATTTACACAGAATAATTCATCATATACCAATCATGTTATATTATTTAATGGAAAAACACATATTTGCAATACTCACTTAATGAAGCTTTGAGTACCACTATAAATATATTCAAAGCACGATAGCAAACGTTTCAACGAGATTCAAACCGACAAGGTAATGGAAGATGAAAAAGTGACAGTCAGTGATATTGAATTTAGCTACACTCATGTGCGAGTTTTCAGATAAAATGGGGTTGGTGTTGATTTTGAGCTCGGAAAATGATCTAAAGAATTATTTTACAAGAAACAGAATTGACGTTTTTTAATCATAAATATCATCATCATCATCATCATCATCATCATCATCATCATCGTCGTAAACATTAATACAAAAGGCATTAGTAACTAATTTTTCACTCTCTTATACCTATAACAAAGTTTTAAATAAAGAAAAACTTCAAAATCGATATAAATGACAAAAATAAGAATAATTATAATAATAATGATAATAATAGTAATATTAATAATAATAATAATAATAATAAAAATAATAATAATAATAATAATAATAATAATAATAATAATAATAATGTTAATAATAAATTGTTTATACTAGTTAATAAGTGTTACTAAATTATGATTTACACTGAATAATTCATAATATACCAATCATGTTATATTATTTAATGGAAAAAAACATATTTGCATTACGCAATTAATAAGGCTTTGAGTAACACCATACTTATCTTCAAAGCACGATAGCAAACGTTTAAACGTGGATCAAACCGACACGGAAATGGAAGATGAAAAAGTGACAGTTAGTGTTATTGAATTTAGCTATGCTCATGTGCGACTGTTCAGATAAAATGGTTTTTGGTGTTGATTTCGAGCTCGGAAATTGATCTAAAGGATTATTTTACAACAAACAGAATTGACGATTTTTTAATCATAATTATCATCATCATCATCATCCTCATCATTATCATAATCATCATAAACATTAATACAAAAGGCATTAGTAGCTAATGTTTCTCTCTCTTATACCTATAACAAAGTTTTAAATAAAGAGAAAACTTTTAAAAATAAGTATAAATGACAAAAATAATAATTTATGCACATAAATTATTAGGGAAAGATTTATGAATGAGAGGCTTTATTTCCTAGTCTTATAGTTACTTCAATAACATACAAAAGTAAAATGAACTAAACATACAGACAAGACCACTGTGGCTAAGTTAGCTAAACGACAATGGAAAACCGGCAATACAGCTTCCTTGCAGTTTTCACTGTATCACGTCATAAATATAACTAAACCTCCCATCTACCTTTGCCCGATATAGTTAATTAAAATAATCTGACATCATTTGAGTATATATTAATATGTATTGTTACAGTCTTTAATGTCGAATCACAAAATAATACTGTCACACGACAGTCAAAAACTTCACATTTAGGTTATCTCTTTTACTGCTGGAAATAAGTAAAAGTTAACTTTCTTTAAATAAAGGTAACAATCAAATAAATTTTATAAGCGTTTTCTCCATCTATCCCAATTTCACATAGAGAAACCAAACATTGAGGCAACCAAACTTTTACTACTAAACGATTTTATATGTTAGAATTCAGTAAATTTGAAATGAAATTTAAACCGATTTACATTAAACTATAGAAATTTAATGAAAAATCATGTATAACCATAAAGAACATAATGGAAATTGATGATAATCAAAACAAAACATGAATTGCTCAAACACTTCATGTGATTTAGATACTGCATATTGCGGAGAACAAATACACGTGCAATGTTGTATTAGGTGGTGCGAACCTAATATCAAATTAGTTCAAATATGCCCCGAATTATCAACCAAAATCAGAAAAAACGGAAGGTTTAATCTCATGTGCACATGAGATTATTCCTTGCGCTCAGGTTGAATTTTGTTAATACCTCTGGTCATGTTTGAACTTCATAAGATTTCTACAAATAATTTTAAGCCGTTCTGATGTCACACATATATAGATTTGGTTATGTTAACTATGTACGTATAACGTGAGAAGCTACTCTAAAGGAGAACTTACCTTGAAGAATAGTTTCATATCATCAAACAGCAAAAACACTAAATGGGATATTTACTCGATTTTTAATCATACATTAACAAAATGGGATTGTCTAGATCATTTCAACAAACAGGGCCCAAATGCAGAAATAACTCGAATCTTAAATAAAAATATCTGCGGAATAGTTGCGCACAATGGGTCTTACAAGACCGAAAATAAACATGTATATAAACATGGATCAAGCGATATATCTTTAAATAGTGATTATAATTCAGAATATTTTAAATATAAATATGCATTATTTAAAACGACGCATTACCTTCTTTAGAAATAAAAATCAGTGCAAAGTCTATTAATTTGCAGGAGCAATTTAAAGCGACATTGGTGACATACAAATTTTTGAACATCTGTACTATGAATTGAAGATGGTTAACGCAATTGAAACGATTAACAAAGCATCTATTTATATATATTAATTCGAGAGGTCTTACCAGTGTGAACTTTACTCTCAATGAAAAAAAAATATATTCAGACTTACAAAGTTGATAGACCACCAACTATAGAACATTGTCAAAAATAACTTTAAATTAGCAATAAGAAGTAATACCTAGCCGATATGAATAATTACGTGCTTTGATGTAAAATCATTCTTTACCGACATTCCTTTTCAAGGAATCTTAATTTTCTATAAAGAAATAGGCAAATTTCCTTCTTTCAGTCTGTAAAAATCAACTATATTTAGTAGATAACTGGTATATTTGCCGAGTCTTATAAACAAAATCCACAGGTTAGTGCCATAACATATATTGTAAATGATATGAGTCTAAAGCATACTAAAGCTACATACCCAACTATGATCAGGAAGATATATTCTGCACCTTACGATCAAAATGTGATTTCTAAATTGTAAAAATTTTGAAAAACATTGAATATCTATATTTTTATCATATCAGCATGATTTCGACTGAAATACATCTAGCAGACAAGGAGAATAGAATTAATTTCCATAACATAAGTGCTCTAGGAAGTGTATTAATTTTTCCAGAATTATACCGGGAACCCACAAAACGAACTAGATAACATAATTGTTCACCGACGAGCTTTCAATTATATCTAAATCTTCATTACGAAACGTTGGGGTCGATTTTATTTCAATACTTCTTAATCGATTGTGAGTTGAATCAACGAAAGATAATATAGCCGACTCAAGATGAAAGCAAAATACCTATGAGAATCAAACTAACTTTGTCCATTTAATAAAATCATCCAGACGGAAAATTCAAAATCAGTAAGAACGAAAGGTATAATCTCATGTTTCTGTTCGTTTCGTGCTTACTGACGACTCATCAGAAGGAGCCGGTATTACGGCCTCTACCAACTTAATGTTTGTGGGACGAATGTGTACTGTTCAATTTTCCCAAATTTCTCACCCAAATATATAGTGGGTTTATGGCGTAATACCGGCTCCTACCAATTAGTCGTTATTAAGTACGAAATGAATGTGTCCGTGAGAATATACCATATGTTCATTTTTTCTTTTGTTTATCCTTCTAGTCATATTTCAACTAATTTTTTAATAGGTGCGCAATACCAAATTAACAAAGATACCATGATGGATGGTAAAGTGACGTTGCGTTGAGGTTTAATGTCAGACATTAGATACAATATATATTTTTCAGTATGAACGAAACATTTTATCAAATCGCAAAAGAAATTCGTCCAGAAGACAACTTTTGTCATTACTTGGAAGTCGTCAACTACTTTGCAGAATTTTCACTTTAATTCAATTCAATAAAAGTTGCCTAATTGGCATGTTATATGTTGTGAACTGATAATAATGCGGGGCGTAATACTGGCTCCTACTGATGAGTCGCCAGTAAGCACGAAACGAATGTGCATGAGATTATACTTTCCGTTCATACTGTCTTTGGTTTATCCTTCTGATCACAACTGAACTAATGTGTTACTAGGTTCAAAACACCTAATACATACTTGTATGTACAGCTGCTTCTACCTCTCAGTTTGCTGTCAGTCCGACTAAATGTTTGTTGAGTCTGGTTGCGGGGGTGTTTAGTCTTGCGTGGATGATGGGTTTTGTAATTCGTGGCCGGTCGATTAGTATATCATTTTGATGATACTTTTGTATTTTTAGGCAAGATAGTTGTTGTTTTATATAAAAGGCCGCATATATATAATAATTTTTCTTATTATGCTTTGTGAAGAATTGAGAAATTGGTCAAGGTGACTGGGTGCCACTTTCAAATATATAGCTGATTTTTCTGACGATGCCAAGAACTTAAAGCAATTTCTACGATAAAAGTTGTTGTATTCTGTTAATTAGTTGCTTCTTCTTGCATCCAATATACATGCTACTGCACATAAATGTGAATTTATAGACTATAAATGATTTTGAGAGAATTGGCAATTGATCTTTGGAATCCAACCTCATGATTCTGTGTGTGCTAATTGTGCTGGAAACATTATCCTTCGTTATTCTATTTATCCGCCATGCAAATTTTGAGGCACGTGTGTCGCGTCTCATTGGTAAATTTGGGAAAACCTGCTTGAAGGTACCTCGCTAGTGCGGATCTGATGTGGTCTGATGTTGAAATCAATGAAGCGCTCAGGGTAGTTGTTCCTTAGCAAAATTTACCTCATTTAGCCCAGTTCTTCCTCGGATTTGTGTTCACAGCAGGTCGTCCTGATTCTGCTTGCTAGGTTGTTAACGGAGTTACTTTTTTTGATATTTTAACACACTGCTATTGTACTGAATTTATTGCCTGGTGAAAAGGGATTTTGTGAGTATGGCCAGTGTCAAATCATCATTGTCTTCGCGAGTAAGGTGGATGTCCAGGAAGGGAAAACTTTTGTCTCTCAGTACCTCAAGAGTATATTTGATGTCAGGATCGGCTCCATTGGTCTGGCTCAGGATTTGTGATGCTTCTGCTGTGTCTGGAATGAACAATGGTATATCATCTACGTAGCTTTTGTAGAGTGCGCACTGGTCAATTATACCTTTTAGGCTCGCTAATTTCAAGAGGATGCATGTATAAATCTGCCAGGAGGTGCATTGCATCTTTCCATAGCTACAACATTGACCTGATGGTTGTATTTCCTTTAAAATTTAAATTGCACGTTTTCTATACATGGCAATATGAGGTCCTTGGTATCATAATACCCTGAAACTCATTTTTAATCAGTTCACACAAGATCGTCGTTGTATTATCCAGTGGAGTGTTGGTCAATATTGATGAGACGCCAAGCGAGATCACTTTATTCTGTAGCGTATTCTTACCCCTTCAGGTCATCTTCTAGTTCGAAAGAGTCCTTGATGGTATTTTTGTTTATGATATTTCTTAATGGTTAAAGTAGTTTGCAGAAAATCTTAGTTGGTTTATGTTGTGATTTACTAACAATTGACCTAATGGGCCGCATCAGAGATATTCCTGAGGCCGTCAAGGCTTTATGAGCTTTTAGTTGGCCGTAAAATCTTGCGGTGTTTATTCCGATTGGTCTATTCTTTTTGGATTTATTCGATGAGTCTTGATCTGATATCGGAATCAGCCATCGTAGATTAGACGTGCTATTCCATCTTTTTAGCATTGCATTGATTCTTGATTCTACATTTTTATTTGTTTTGAATTTCGACTAATCATCTATAATCTCGTTCATGGATTATCTAAAAGCGTTGGCTTCAAGTATAACAAGTCATGAATTTTTTTCGTTTGTAGCAACTCGTATATATTTGTCTGGTTGCACTTTTTATAGTTCGCCTATGTGCTTTTTATGATGATCTGGCTGACTTTGTAACTCTTCTTGTATTGTTCTAGTGCGCTAACAAACTCGGCTCTCAGTCCTTGTCCATTGAATGCAAGTAGGAGTGTCTTTTGTTATGTCATTGTCAAAATTTTTCCTTCCAGCCTGAATGTCAATAATGTGCTGTTCCCTCAGGTTTCTCTTAATTACGTAGAATTTTGCTCCTAAGGAGGGTAATTCTTTTGATACTTTGACAAGATGTTTTTTGACTAATTGTGGATGAGTACATCAGGACTTGTGGATAATTTTAATTGTGTATGGAATTTTTCGGGTACCTTGAGATATCCTTGATTTCCTTGTCAGCTGTCATTGGCATAAACGTTTCTATCTTCGCTGTAAAAGCATTTTATTCGATATCGCTCAGTCTTGCAAATTCGCAACACAATTATTATAATCAAGGTTGCGGTCTTGATATATACACCTGACCCATTAATTACTTACATATGTCAGTAGAAACTAAGAATTGTATAGTGTAGAAAAGGAAATTTATCCAGTAGACCGGTTTCGTCCTTATTGGGAACTCATCATGTACTGGGCAGAGTTTGCCGCGGACAGGACTCAAACCTGGGCACGTCTGCTTCGGAATCTGGTGCTCTAACTACTGAGCCATCCTGCCGCATAGTACAATGCACACAATTTTCAGTTATATACTAACTAGTGTAACTTGGTTAGTCTATTTTTCCATTAGGTGGAGCTCATATGGCATCCATTTATACCCAAAGTTCCAACGAACCATCCCCAATCTGTCATTACTGAACAGATACCCCACTACATGGGGAAGTGGTATTGTAATGAACATTTATATAATTAAACGGACATTGGTTGCGCGGGTGGTGATAACAATTATTATAATCAAGGTTGCGGTCTTGATATAAACACCTGACCCATTAATTACTTACATATGTCAGTATAAACTAAGAATTGTATAGTGTAGAAAAGGCAATTCATCCAGTAGACCGGTTTCGTCCTTATTGGGAACTCATCAAGTACTGGCCAGAATTTGCCGCGGACAGGATACGAACCTGGGCACGTCTGCTTCGGAATCTGGTGCTCTAACCACTGAGCTATCCTGCCGCACACTACACTACACACAATTTTCAGTTATATACTAACTAATGTAACTTGGTTAGTCAATTTTTCCTTTAGGTGGAGCTCATATGGCATCCATTTAGACCCAAAGTTCCAACTAACCATGCCCAATCTGTCATTACTTAACAGACACCACATTACATGGGGAAGTGGTATTGAAATGAACATTTATATAATTAAACGAACATTGGTTGCGCGGGTGGTGATAACAATTATTATAATCAAGGTTGCGGTCTTGATATAAACACCTGACCCATTAATTACTTACATATGTCAGTATAAACTAAGAATTGTATAGTGTAGAAAAGGCAATTCATCCAGTAGACCGGTTTCGTCCTTATTGGGAACTCATCAAGTACTGGACAGAATTTGCCGCGGACAGGATACGAACCTGGGCACGTCTGCTTCGGAATCTGGTGCTCTAACCACTGAGCTATCCTGCCGCACACTACACTACACACAATTTTCAGTTATATACTAACTAATGTAACTTGGTTAGTCAATTTTTCCTTTTAGGTGGAGCTCATATGGCATCCATTTAGACCCAAACTTCCAACTAACCATGCCCAATCTGTCATTACTTAACAGACACCACATTACATGGGGAAGTGGTATTGAAATGAACATTTATATAATTAAACGAACATTGGTTGCGCGGGTGGTGATAACAATTATTATAATCAAGGTTGCGGTCTTGATATAAACACCTGACCCATTAATTACTTACATATGTCAGTATAAACTAAGAATTGTATAGTGTAGAAAAGGCAATTCATGCAGTAGACCGGTTTCGTCCTTATTGGGAACTCATCATGTACTGGCCAGAATTTTCTCGTCAGCTGTCATTGACATAAACGTTTCTATCTTCGCTGTAAAAGCATTTTTATTCGATGTCGCTCAGTTTTGCAAATTCGCAACACAATTGGCTGAAATATGTGTTTAGTTCCTTACGGGTAAAATGCTGACCCGCGCTATTTAATAATCTTTATTATATCCATTACCTTCGAATATTACGCAGTGTGTTTCTTATAAGGAAGAAAATACATAAACTAAAAGTCGATAATGACCATATATTACGCGAAAACAAAAATTTGACTTTACAAACTTTGGTTTATATAAATCCTGGGTTTTCATTTGATTATGTAGGTGGCAAGTAGTCTGATGCAAAACAATAAAAAGCTTCAGCAACATGATATTGTAGTCGACTTGCCTTGAATCAAAATACCCAACAACAATTTACTAGGATCCAGGCTAGACCAAACACCCCATCAACCAGACGCAACAAACAGCTGCAATTACGCCGACAGCAAATTTAAAACAATAAAGTTCAGATTTCAGAATTTGACACACAAACTGTCACACACAGATACGTACAGATATACACTTTCTGATCAGACCTAACAGGACATTGAAGTTAAACCAAGTCAGAATTTTTGCAGCCCACAAAATCAAATTCCTTTGAAATGCGAGCTTTAATAAAATTCATTGTTCCCTTCTTGTGTGCAAAAACAAAAAGAAATTTTATCAGATATAAGAAAATTTTCTTTCTCATGGTTTTCTCAAATATCTACTCATGAACATATCTTTATATATAAATTGGAAAGCAAAACAAGATAGAAATATGTGAACAAAGAGAGTGTGAAAAATAGAAACCAATCAAATTGCGTGCGTCACATCCAGTTCAAGCTTAATGCTTGTACGTGCTTCTTCTGCTTACATAAATCCGGCTGCAATTTGTTTATCCATAAGGCTTCGTATGTGGCTAGCTCCCTTTTGTTTTTGCATTTAGTAATTACTTTGAATGCTACGTCTGGAGAACATACGTGCGATGTTTCGATGATGTGTTGCGCAATAGCAGACGTGTATTCACCATTTGATTTAAAACAGGCGTTCAAGTTGCAATGTTCCCTCATTCGAGTAATTAACCGTCTGGTCGATCGGCCTACGTAAGTTGATCGACAACTTGCGCATGTATATTGATAAATAATATTTGATATCGACATTAACGGCTGTTTCTCTTTGATTGCTGGTAAAGGCAAGTGTGTTACCCTAAATAACACTCGTAGTTTGGCTGCATTAAATGTGCGTGTCAATGCTGCTTCAACTTTCTTTTGTGCCATTCGGGAAACTGCATCCCCCTTAAATGGGATGTTTAGGTAGACGGTTTTCTTTTCTGGCCCATAATACGTCTGTTTCTGGTTAACTCCCCTTTTAATAATTGATTCAATTAATTGTCTGGGATAGCCATTAGACATTAAATCGTTAATTGCTTTATTATATTCATTTTATTTAGAATCTTGACTAACCAACCTGTCAATTCTTAAAAAGCAACCACGAACTGTTGATAATTTATATTGAAATGGCACAAAACTGCTGTAATGCAAATACTGTGCAGACCATGTTGGTTTATGGTAAATTGTTCTGTTTAATTTACCATTGGTTTCTTTCTTTAATAGTACATCTAGGAAAGGCAGACAGTCATCTTTCTCGTGCTCTGACGTGAAACCGATATTCTTATGTGCTTTGTTGAAACTTTGAAGCAATGTTCGTCATTGCGACCTGTTCTTAAGTACAAGAAATATATCATCCACGTACCGTATATATGTTCAAATATTTATCTTGTTTTGCCTAATTTATATTAAAGATATGTTCATGAGTATATATTGAGAAGACTCATGAGAAAGAAAATTTTTATATCTGATAAAATTTCTTTTGTTTTGCACACAAGAAGGGAATAAATGAATATATATATATATATATATATATATATATATATATATATATATATATATATATATATATATATAATTCATTGTACCCTTCTCATGTGCAAAACAAAAAGAAATTTTATCAGATATAAGAAAATTTTCTTTCTCATGGTCTTCTCAAATATCTACTCATGAACATATCTTTATATATAAATTGGAAAGCAAAACAAGATAGAAATATTTGAACATAGAGAGAGTGTGGAAAATAGAATCCAATCAAATTGCGTGCGTCACCTCCAGTTCAAGCTCAATGCTTGTACGTGCTTTTTCTGCTTACATAAATCCGGCTGCAATTTGTTTATCCATAAGGCTTCGTATGTGGCTAGCTCCCTTTTGTTTTTGCATTTAGTAATTACTTTGAATGCTTAAAACTTTCAACAAAGCACATAAGAATATCGGTTTCACATCAGAGCACGAGAAAGATGACTGTCTGCCTTTCCTAGATGTACTATTAAAGAAAGAAACTAATGGTAAATTAAACAGAACAATTTACCATAAACCAACATGGTCTGCACAGTATTTGCATTACAGCAGTTTTGTACCATTTCAATATAAATTATCAACAGTTCGTGGTTGCTTTTCAAGAATTGACAGGTTGGTTAGTCAAGATTCTAGAGAAAATGAATATAATAAAGCAATTAACGATTTAATGTCTAATGGCTATCCCAGACAATTAATTGAATCAATTATTAAAAGGGGAGTTAACCAGAAACAGACGTATTATGGGCCAGAAAAGAAAACAGTCTACCTGAACATCCCATTTAAGGGGATGCAGTTTCCCGAATGGCACAAAAGAAAGTTGAAGCAGCATTGACACGCACATTTAATGCAGCCAAACTACGAGTGTTATTTAGGGTAACACACTTGCCTTTACCAGCAATCAAAGAGAAACAGCCGTTAATGTCGATATCAAATATTATTTATCAATATACATGCGCAAGTTGTCGATCAACTTACGTAGGCCGATCGACCAGACGGTTAATTACTCGAATGAGGGAACATTGCAACTTGAACGCCTGTTTTAAATCAAATGGTGAATACACGTCTGCTATTGCGCAACACATCATCGAAACATCGCACGTATGTTCTCCAGACGTAGCATTCAAAGTAATTACTAAATGCAAAAACAAAAGGGAGCTAGCCACATACGAAGCCTTATGGATAAACAAATTGCAGCCGGATTTATGTAAGCAGAAGAAGCACGTACAAGCATTGAGCTTGAACTGGAGGTGACGCACGCAATTTGATTGGTTTCTATTTTCCACACTCTCTCTATGTTCAAATATTTCTATCTTGTTTTGCTTTCCAATTTATATATAAAGATATGTTCATGAGTAGATATTTGAGAAGACCATGAGAAAGAAAATTTTCTTATATCTGATAAAATTTCTTTTTGTTTTTGCACACAAGAAGGGAACAATGAATTTTATTAAAGCTCGCATTTCAAAAGAATCTTTCAGAAAACTAGATGAACTAGTGACGTTAAAGTGTAGAGCGCAAAGAACGTCATTGTGGAAAGAACATTATTATCAGTGTATTAAACAATTACGGTTCCCAGGTGATTTGGTACGCAGTTTACGAAAGTCAAAACTACGAGTCAACCGAAGAAATCTTACAAGGTTGGCGTATTCTAAAATTGAGCAGTTGAAGGAAGATGAAGCAGTGCTACAGGCAAGAATTGGGTGTGTATCTTGTGTATTAGATGAACTAAGTCTTTTTGCAAGAATGAAATTTTTGATGTTTTTGCCGACAGTTATGAGGAAAGATAAAGCAAGAATTTTGAACAAATTGGAAAAAGATGTAAAACCTGGAGTTTTGTGTGATTTAATACCGACCGATCTTGATAAGCGTGTGCTTAACTTATCAAAAGTGCCAATCGATCAGCTAACAATGGAGGCACTATCGATGGGCCGAAATTATGGAATACATCCTTCTAATAAATGCGATGTTGATTTTGAGGCAGCATTTGAATTGTTATTTGAACAAACAGCTGACTTGGAGCCTACCAGTATTGATTATAAAAATTGGTTCAAGGCTACACTAGTTGATCAGGCTTCACACCTGAAATCGTCTAAATGCGCAGAGCAGCATGCGTTGACAAAGCAGCATCTAAATGCACTTAGAAATATCAGCAGAAATGCAGACATCAAAATACTACGCGCTGATAAAGGAAAGAGCGCAGTTATAATGGACAAATCTGACTACGTACAAAAGATGGAAAACGTGTTAAATGACAATACAAAATTCACACGTCTAGACGATAAATCAGATGAAATAGACAAGGTGGAGCGCAAAGTAATAAATGAAATTAAGATTTTGACAGATGC
>JAQBSW010006280.1:0-49900 GCA_029291075.1 Eudiplozoon nipponicum | reverse complement strand
AGATATCTATGTTTTAGCCCACCGCTTGAACAAGAAATTTAATGTTTTTTTTATAAATGGAACTTTTTCAAACAAAGGCTTCATATAAAAAATCTTATTTTTGTATTTTTGGTTTGAATTCTGGTGACAAACCGAAAAGAATCTGAAATCGAATAATTTCCCAATATTATTTGCAATGGTCCCAGAATGGGCACTAACCATTTAGCCAATGAATGGAACGGAGAAGTGATCATTGTGAAAATTGCTCTCAATGGAAAACTGTTTTTGTGCGTTTTTGTTATACTATAAAATGTTATTATAGATGATCCACCTAATTTGATCTTCCGTGCAACGACTTTATCGAATTGCTAAAATAGAGAAAGAAACGGTTCTGATCAAATCTATTTTTATCCTTGCACGAGGAAAATATTAAATAATGTTCACACATGCATGCATTCTAAAAAGCATATTTCAGATGAGTAAGGTATTCCGTTCTTTTCAATGGGAGTATACGAAGCAATGGACAACATTAAACCATCCTGTGCCGGTAAGTTTTACTAAGTATGACTGAAAATGTGACGTTAAAATATGTTACAATATTATATGTTCGTTCGAAAAACCTTCAAATACTACGTATTTGATAAATATAACTGAAATTTAATGGAACTGGCGAGCACCTTCACAGCATTATTAAGAAACCGAAACCGAAACCGATGATACACTAGTACAATCGGCGATGTCAAACACAAGTTACGCCATAACATTTTAACGAATCGAAAAGCTCAATAGGTTAATACATTTACATAATAAAAAATTCTTTCAAGGATAAACATCAAATGCTTATTTATATTTGTTGTTGTTTTCTAAAATAAAAATATGTGTTTCGTATATGCCAAACCGAAGTTTGGCTAAAATCAATAATATTACAACATGGTTTTGCCTGCATTGTATTGTAAGACATTTTCCTACGAAAAAAACACCAAATTTGACAAGCGCAAATAATGTGACAAAAATGTGCATTGTTAAAATTTGTAAAACAATACACTTATTAACCAAGCATTGACATAATTTGTAATTTGGCTTGTTGTATAGATTTGCAATGATATGTTACATTTCAGTTTCCTGTTTAAAATTAAAATATAAACATATATGTATAATTTAGGATAAAACCTGACCAGTACACGATTATCCGTTGCTATCTTGTGCATTGGTTATTTTATGTTGACACTATACTTAGTATCAAGTTCGGACATCTTACTTTAATTTAATATCACTTCTCTAGTGTGCTTGCATTAATCTTATGACTACATATCAGACATGGCCTAATGAATATTTAGATTAAAAGTTATACCCAAATTAAATCAGGAAAAGCATAAAATTGTGTCAAATTGACATTTGAACTTAATGCGCAGACTTGTTGGCATGAATGATGCCAGGCATCACACCAAACCGAATGGCTCGAAGGTTAATTCCGGCTATGGAATTTCAGACTACTACTCAATATTGTCCAATCCGAAGGAATACGCAAATAATTTAAACTGCCTATGCCAAATTATGCTAAGTCCAGATCATGCTGACTTCAAAAATATATCCAAATCTTGTAATTAAATTTTTGTTCAATATCATTTTTATAAATGAAAAGGCAGATAGCATGGATTCAAATTTAAACTGCAGGACAAAAGCAATGTGAAAGATTATTCTTATGCAGTAAAGAACAAAAATTAATTTCAGTTTTCGTATTACAGAAAAAGAAATACAGTACTCGGCTTGAGTAGCGTAGAAGATTTGTTGCATGACTCTAGACCAAACACTCTAGGATTCAAATTGTACTTCAGCAATTTTAAATGCAACAATTGACAGCGTAATGGATATGAACTGGTCACAAGTATTATAAGCATTTCGTATATTTTTAAGTTTTTTGTCCAGGCATTTGATGTTTTTACCCATTTGTATATTATATTTTATTATGAAATCCAAAATAGCGACTCTATCTTTGTTTATCTTAGGCAAAAATTAAGCAAAAAATTGCATACTAAACTTCCTGTAGACTTTGCTCTGCCCCGTATGTCGTGAACTTTTCCATATAATTTATAAACTTGTTTCTGTATTATGGATGTTTCTCCTCGTGAGTTAGTCAATTTTTCTTATTGCCGAACAGTATAAGCATGATGTCCAGACTGATTGTTTCTATTGAAATAAAATTGATTGAAGCGCTCGATAATGTATTTCCTTCTGGCCTAGTATAATTTATTTTAATGTAATCATTCCGCAGTAAATGCATGTTTATTCTACCAGGCTTGTTGTTTAATTTCTGCTGAACAAGCCTTATTTGAATGAAATACGAATTCCACATGGGAAAACTTGTTGCTTGAGATTTAAATTATTACGCGCCAACATTTAAATAGTTGGCTAATGACAATAATGATTTCTTGGCCTTATTATGGCTGGTGGTAATTTAATCTTAAAAGTAATCCAAACTGCGCGTGAAACGAATCTTTACGGAAGTGGACTCCTAACGGAAATATATGTGTCAACAACATCAAGATCTTCAATTGTGCCGTTATCCTTACATTGCTCGAAATCAAACCAACTATCCAGCATCTTGCCACTACACATGGCGATTTAAACCATACCGATGGAACGATGATATATCATCGTATTCACATATAACAAATTCTGCAATGCAGAGGTTGTTCGTCCTTTGTATAGAAAGCACAACAATGTCATCAGTATTCTACTGCCGCAATTAATAGATCTGATGGCTGTCTTCCGGTAATCAAAATTCGATACACATTCTGTATCATGTGGCCATCTGTATTCCATCGGATGAAATTGAGCCAATGACGTTATCTTCGTATAGTGTTTAAAAATTTGAATTTAAAGACAATTCTCAATATATAATATATAACGAACGTGCAACTTATACCAAATAAGGTATTGAACATAACTCGACTATACTGGGTACCAAAAAAATTCATTTCCAGATTGGCTTGACCTCGCCATAATTGACAGTTCCAAATTATTCTGAACATATTTCACTCCTGTGAATCCAAATACCATGGCGTTCATTCATATCCATTTTCACATTTTATAATAATTAATTCGTGATTCAATTAAATAATTAATATGTACGTGGGAACAGATTAGTTGAAATAGAACCAGAATCATAAATAAATTTCAGCTTGAACGGTAGGTATAATCTCAATTAAACATGCGTTTCGTACTTTCTGTCAATTCTTTATTACTGGTCATACCATGCATATTACTCATATATATTTGGTCAAATAAAGGGGGACGGTACCATTTTTTATGCCAATTTTGTTTTCTAGAAGTTTTGCCGCTTACATCATATGCACTATTTGGTAAAATGAATTCCAGACCCTTTTTTCCATTTTTAGCTGATATTTATCTGACTATATTGTTTATAGAAACGTTTTTTACATTAAATTGAACAAATAACGATGTTCAGCATCTTACATGTAATAAGTCTATTTTAAAGCACCTGTATGGTTTCTAACAATTGTATGTCATTGAAAACCTCCTTAATCCAAGGTCTTTTCAATTAACCTTATCTTTCCTCCTAAATTGTATTTCAAATAGATTTAAGTAGCGGTTTATTATTTTCAAGAATGTAAAATTATTGTATATCAATTTAATTTAAATTATTTGAACACTTCTTTAATAAAACTTCATTACTCACATTATTGATAATCAGAATTCAGTTTCCAGGACGCCAAATAATTATTATTTTAAACGTAATATTTTAATAAATCGATAAGGATCAATAATAGTTTTATACGATTTTAATCTAAACTTAATCTTAATAATTTAGCACAACATGAAATTTGCTTGTTGAGTTAATTCACACAATTTTCCCTCTAAATGTCAAATTCGTATCTAAAAGTACACCATTTTCCCATAATTTTGTCAAATGCAGTTTTTTGCTGCATATAAATTATTTAACATATTAGTATTCTGAATTGAGCACTGTTCTGACAGATGAATTATTACTTGTCAAAAATCCTTACTTCTTCCTAGAGGATAGTGAGAGTAGGTTGCTAAAACTGCATTTTTTTTAAATATCTGGAACAATAAATTGTAAGACAAATACATATTTTCGGTCTTATGAAAAATTATGCAAACTATCATCAGAAATCTCCTCGTTAAATAAGTTTTAAAATGTTAGTATATAATTAGCCTCGTTCAACACAAGTGTTTATGAAAAAAAATATCTGTAGTCAATTGAATTATTTATGAAACTTCCTTATTTCTTTAAGATCTATATAATTCTACTTCTAGTTTCACTTGATGTAACATCTTTAGGCACGGATTTCCATATGCACTTCAGTATATACACATATATATATATATATATATATATATATACATATATATATTCATGTTTATATATATATATACATATATATATATATATATATATATATATATATATATTTATATTTGAATTTGTGTTGCAGACTCAATTTTTGTAATTTAGATATACAATTACTATGATCTTCCTACTGCACTTCTAAATAAATGCTGTATAATATTTGAATTACGTGCTCACAATTATTCTTGTCCAATACATTATAGTCAAAAACGGCTAAGGATAAGATTTCTTTATTATATCTGATTTAAAATACAATAATTCAAAATTTGTTCGTCCATAGTTTTCTAACTTAGTTGGACTTTTGTTAATAGGTTATTTGAACAGTTGTGTGCCACATAGTTTTTCATTAATTCTCTTTCTGAAATTCAAAGTTCAATCCACATCATGACTCCTTTTCATAAATAATATATTTTTAACAGGATTAAAATATTAAAAGATAAAACGGTGTAAACCTATAAAACAAGGTCATTTATGCTAAAAGCTTAAAACTCTCACAATACTCTTATTACCACAATTAATTTTATGGGAGTAAAAAAAAATATCAGCAAATAAACCCTTAGATGGGTGAAATGATATGATTATTTTATTTTTTACCAGATTATGTTTAGTTCAATTAAAAGAGCGTAGAGTTATAAATATCATTTATAAATTAAACGTTAAACAATATAATACCCAATTTGATTTTATATATCTTATTATATCTTATTATATCTTTAAAATATCATACTCCGTGTACTTCTCATTCTAATCACCATTCCTGTCCAATATTTGATAGTAAATATTGATTTTATTTAAGAAAATTAAGATTTATTTCTCAAAGGTTCATCAGGCATCCACAAAAGAATATACAAATATATATTTTAAACCATGCAGAAAATTAAAACGGCAAGCTATTAATAACTGAAATGATTCTTCTCCAGTTCGTGACAATACCTCGAACATCCCCCGTTGCTTTCATATATATTAATTAGCTTAAAAACATTTTCATAAAAACAAAACTTTATGGATTTAATAATAAAACGCAACAACGTACTGAAACTAAAGTGATTTTCATTTAAAATGCTAAATTCTTGTGGATTAATTTTGGCCTGCGCCGTTCTG
The DNA here is from genome assembly GCA_029291075.1 of Eudiplozoon nipponicum. NCBI lineage: Eukaryota > Metazoa > Platyhelminthes > Monogenea > Mazocraeidea > Diplozoidae > Eudiplozoon > Eudiplozoon nipponicum. The sequence goes on along the minus strand of JAQBSW010006280.1, from coordinate 44,427 downwards.
TGAGCATATAAGCGAATATCTATGTATGTTATCGGTGGTGTGTCCGATTCTGGCAAACAATGTGAGAAAAAAATCATTTATGCAAATGTTTTAAGAAAGAATTCGATAAAAAACACTTCAGTAAAGCATTAGGGTGTGTTTTTATATTTCTTAAAAGTAAAATATTGATTAATTTATTTTTATGCTTCTTCAGAATAAATTTTTATGAATCGAACAGTATGATTAAATTATTTTATTTGAGTAAAAAAATCGAAGTCGATTTTTTCAGTAAGTTTATACAATAAGTTAGTCATATTGTAGAAAATATAGAATTCTTTAAAAATTTTCTCGTTGAACCGTGTCGAAATCAAAAATAGATAATATTATTTTGCAGTAAATTGAACAAAACCATTATTGTAATGTCTGGTTGAATTCAGAATTCATTTTGTCTACTAAATAATCTGTGCCCATTGCGATATCTACTTGCGTATCACAACGGTTTGATTTCAGAAAAATTTTCCTTTGCTTTAATAAATAAGTCTCTGGATTCTGGAAAGAGCTTCGCACTCTTGGAAAAATTATCCTATAGGGACTGAAGCCGAGATTAAATCACTATTCAATCAGCTGTGCGATTTAAAAAGGAATCATTCCAAAAGCCAATAATGGTTAAATTGTAGCTCCTCAAATTCTGCCACCGAAATAAACTTTCATCACAGACATCCGAATCTTCATTGAATAACATACGCATGGCTGGTTTAAGAGAAGAAATCCAATGGCCTGATCATGTTTTTCATTTTACAGGCAAAGGATCTCAATTTGGTCGTCATGGATTGTTTCCAAAGTAATTTCCTTGATTTCTGTTAATCAAGTTCAAATTGATATCAAGTGCTTCGCAACAGAAAATACCATGACGGTTGTTTCGACGAAGTTCTTCTATTTGCAATTACACATGCCGAAAAAACAACTGAGGCCAGTTGGAATAGGAACACATAGCTTGTTTGCTTGATCATAGACGCACAAAAACGTTACTTCAATGACAACATATTTTTTAATGAAAAATAAGCCAGCGCATGAATTGACTATAGGGCTAGCTAAATAATAACCTGAGTACAGTGCGAACTATTTTGTTCAATTTTATTTATAGGTAGTCAAATATAAAAAAAATTGTATGTTTACTTTTACACTTGAGACATTATATATTTAGGTCTAGTCAATGGAAGCTGTTGAGGTTATAATTCATTATGTTTAGTATAATTTCACAAATTTGAAATTGAGTGAAACGCTGTTTTAAAGTTTAATACATTAATATTATTCAGATATTATATTCATTTTTATTGGTTTCCCATACAGAAAAATGAGGTCTTGGAATAGGCCTGTCTTCAGTTTCGATCATGTCCTATATATTTAGGTGCAAGTTCGATAAAAATAACTTTATTAATTAAAGTTAAAGTGTACAACCGCTTTAATGATTATATCTTTTTCGATTGTACCAGACACATCCATACCGAATAACTGTTTGAAATTTGTTTAAATATAAGAATATTCATTGTACAATTGAAAATGAAAAGGGTGATAATCTAGCTTTTATTTATGTGCTGCATAAACGTAGAAATTTGGCTCATTCAGCACATCAGTCTGCCATTAGAAATCATGGCCAGCACATTATTTACATATAACAGCCATTGCCCATTAAAATATTTAAAAAAAGCTTAGTATACATATTTTATAGTAGGAAATTGCGTATTTGTTTGCCAGACGGCTTTCAGGCTGAGATAGATGGTGTGTCCAAAATTCTTATCACTAACTGTTACAAACCGTATTTTATAGATAAATAAAGCTGTTATAAAATCATAAATCTCGCTGTAAATATGTGTACTGTTCATAAAACCTGATGCCAATTTACCTGCAAAATAAAGTTAAAGAGACAATGTAGCGCATTATAGATAGATTGCGAGCCACTTTGATGTTTACACATTTTGCAGCTCATTTAGTTTTGACATCATTCGACAATAAATTTCGTCTAACTTATGCATCTGATTTCATTTCCTTTTGCAATTAAACCTGTAGACCTTCGTATGTAGGAAGATGCACATACCCAATTTTTGTTTCAAAACAATATTTTTGTTGCACATATATCTATTACCATGCATATTTGTCCTGTTTAGATAGCAATCGCGTAAAACTCACTTTTTTCGTTTTTATTAAGGCCAGGTGTGCTTGTATGCTTCTTAATCTGAAGGATATTGCAATAAATCTACATTGTTCAGAACAGCGAAAGCAAGAGCTTATTGTTTCTAAACGCGTTACCACAGGACTTTCCAACCTCCAAGCTAACTCTGTTTGGTTACCCTTCTTTTTATGAAACATTTTGGACTGATATAATTTTAGTAGATTTAAGAAGACTTATTTTATATTTAAAAAAAACTAAATCATGCGGCATATTTATCCATTAAAACAGTTGATGAGATGAAGCGAAAGCGCAAAAGAAATATTTTTAAGATTTATGCGTTGAATTCATTTAGAGTAATAACTTCTTTGTGGATTGGAAAGAAATATCTGCCACAGGCATGCGTTTTAACAAGAAATTATGAAAAGTTCCTGTTTCCTTGGTCTCGATTTTACAAATTTGGCTTTGTTATTCCAAAATAAAGTTTAACATATTTGGGCCCAATATGACTTCGTGTTTCAAATTTGCATACAAAAGCTTACAATTACCATGAAACAATAAAGAATAATATTTATTGCAATCAGAAGCAGTAACAGTCATAGCAGCATAAAAAACCACAACGTCATCATTTTAAAATTAATATTATTATGTTTAGAACTCGTGTTATTATTACTTTTATTATGAATACGTTTTATTTATATTATTATTGTTATACTAAGTATTGATTTGGAAATAGAGGCCATCAATCCCGATAATTGAAAATATCATGAAACAAATCAAAAGTAGAATTATTTTTGCTGTACGTGACGGCAACTAATAATAGTACATCGTTTATAATTTCAATTCTTCTGCTAAAAAGCTTCCACTAATTAATCAACTAGAAATAGAATATTTACTGTAATCGGGAGCAGTAACATCAATAGAAGCATCAGGAACACCAACGTCATTGTTTTAAAATTAATATTAATGTTTTTATAACTATTATTATTATTTCGAATTTTCTTTTGATTATTAATTATTTGCATTATTATTGTTATACTAAATTTTGACTTGGCAACAGAGGCCATCGATTCTGATAATTGAAAATATCAATATACAAATCAAGTGCAGGATTATTTTTTGGTGTATGTGACGGTTTTTTATAATAAAACATCTTATAATAATAATAATAATAATAATAATAATAATAATAATAATTGAAATCAGCATATAATTAGTAACAAGCGAATATTAGCAAGAAAATCTGATTAAATGGAGGAAAACAATTAAAGAGGTTAAGAAAAGACGAATTATGACTTTTTCAGCGCAAATTGATTTTATCATAAACTAAGTAGCCGACTTTTTTCCTAATTTTTATTTTTCAGGACAATTGATAACACTCGTGGCTCGGTAAAATGTAGATTCCTTTACATTTCCAGATACACAGATTTTGTTTTCATTGATTCATGGGTTCTCAGTTGTCCTTTAACTTGGTAGCTGTCCATCAGCTGCATGTCTGATCATGACTTTGGATTAAGATTTCCGAATTTTTTCCATATTTTCGGGACTTTTATTATGAGTTTCCAAGCACTAAATCTATTTCCCAGGGCCCAATTATTTGATTTATTATATTCTTAAGCTCGTCTTGTAACTTATCTGTTGAGTCCTTATTTATTTTATTTTAAACTTCTTTATTGTTAAATTCCGAATAAATTTTATCATTATAATCTCTCTGGTTCATCAGTACTGTTGCTCCACCTTTATCTGCTTTAAGGTATAGCATCTTATTAGATAACATATTTGATCTCAATCTTTTTGATTCCGAATTTGGCTTGAATTTATTCTCTCAATGTTTTTATACCAATTCGGCAAAACCAATTCAAATTTAGTTAGATCTCTTTACGCGAGTAATTGGTTGATCCTAACTGTCACCTTGATATTTTTATTATTAGGCATGTATTCTATACGAACGATGTGTTCAGTCCGAGGTTAAGTTTTCGTTTTTTATTATCGTTGAGATGCACAGACGATAAATTAATCACCCGTTTAAAAACAGCACAATCGTTTGGAATATTTCTCGAAAGTCTAGCTTTTGAATTTCTTTTTCCTAGCACCGTTAGTGAACTCTTTTATGCATTTAAAGACGAGTTTATGTAATATCAAGAGTAACCAATATTTATTCTAAACTTTCATCTAATTTAACAAACATTGGTTGCCGGGCTGTGATAGCAATTACTTTTGCTCAAGCTTGCGATCTTGATATAAACACCTGACCCATTAAGTACATACATTTGGCAGTATAAACCAAGTATTAAAAGGTGTGGAATTGCCTTTTCTTCTAACTAGTTCATTTTTTCTTTTGTCTTTTTTATCAATAATTTCATTAAATGTACAGAACGTTCCAGTTTCACAACATCTCCTACCCTATCTAGCTGAAATGGTAGTATGAATCTTAAGCATTTAGGTACAATCATTTTTCTGTCTGAAAGTTTGTCTCAGCGGTTTAAGAGAAACTCATTTATTAAGTACAATTCCTATTTTAATCCACAAGCAGAAAAGTAATAAGGTTAGATAATCAATTTCATTACATACGTAATAACTAGTAAATTTGTAACATTTTATGAGCATGGAAAAATATATCAAGTATAGTTATCGTTCGATCTCTAGAAGAGATATTTTCATATGCCAAATGATACTGAGTTGCCGCTATGTAAATGTTGATAATAAATATTATGCGCACGTCCCCTAAATAACACTTTACGTGTTCAATTTCTGAAATTAAATGTTCTACGTTGCAAGTAAATCCACACGAAGTCATATTTCCCTGCCACAATTAAAATATTGTCGAGCTAGTCAGCCAATACCATCAGGTAATTGATGAAGAATAAATTCACTAAGCATGGGTGACCTACCTTTCATTCACAGGCGACACATAACTTGAATTTCATTGATTTGCCGCAGTGAATTGTCAGGGTAATGCGCTGGTGTAACGCTTTGTAGTAGTAGCAGCACAATATTTAAACATAAACATAATCTTAAGAATGAGGTAGATTCCACTTTCCTTACAATTTATATTTTTCTATTTTTGTATTGGTTGAGCAATTTCATAACTTTCTCTTCGTATTTCTGTTTTAAGTATTGTTGAAATGATTTTTTACCTTTCGCAGCGCATTTATGTAAAAACCTTGTGCGTGACAATTGATAGCACACGTATTTCGATAAAATCTTGATTCCTTTACATTTCCAAGTGCACATAATTTGTTTGGCATTTATTGATTTGTTCTTACTTGTCCCTTTACTCTGAAGCCGTCCATCAGCTGCTTATCTGGAAATGACGTTGGAACTAGATGGTCTGAATTTTTGTTTCAAATTTCGCAACAGGTTTTTTCCTGTGAGTATGATGTCAACCATGAAAATAGGATTGGAAACAAGGACCTAAATGATTAGTAAAAAATAATTCTTAAAGTCTAATTCCAACGGCATTTCCAGACAGGCAACTTATGGACGCCTTCAGACGGAAGGGACAAGTGAGAACTCATCAATCAATGCCAAACAAAATCAGCCCACCTGAAAATATTAGAGAATCAAGATTTTACCGACCTATGAGTACTATCAATTGTCCCGCAAGTAAAAAATGCGGAAAATTGTTTTCTAGGCGACACGCTGCGCAAAGTAAAACAATATTTAAGCATTATTTAGTCGATGTTTTAACAAATAATATAAAGCAAATCAGAGCTAAACAAATTTTCGTTAATACAACGAAGAATGATGAAGCATTTAAAAACAAATCGAAATTACTGCAGGTCAATATTTCCATAAAACAGACGCTCGGTAATCTGTATGATGTAGCAAAAGTTTCAAAAATAAAGGATATTGGTTTAAGAAATATCCTATATACGGCAAAATAAATTTGCTATAAAACAACAATCCCAATACAACAATTGGATTAAACACATATGAGAGGCGCGTGTTCTGTAGGACACAAATTATTGGTTTGGCTTTCCTTGATACAATGAAATTGTTTCTGGGATATGTTATTCATGCTTACTCTAATAAAATAAGATATTGGTAAAACGTCTGAATGGTCAGAACACGTTCGTTTTGCTTTGAATTTAGATGTTCGTAGATGCATATTAAATCTTCGGAGGTTAATTTATGCAGAACTGATAAATTTGTTATAGTGACTGTGTGCTTTTCCTGAAAAATAAACAACGAATGCGGTGAATTTCCTGACCGTAGCAAGACATCTTTGATTAATTTCTGAGTTAAATTTATTTGGAAACTTTTAATCATTTTCCTTTTCGTACGTTTTAGGCATAGTTTACCGTACATAAATTACCATTTTTAGACTATAAAGGAATTCGAGAGAAAATGATGCCAAATATTACATTATAATATTCGCCTAACTAATTCTATTAAATCGCCGTAAAATTTTGGAGTTTGATAGTTAATCCCTTATTATTAAGTTTGGCATCCTCAGTATTACGAATCGGAGTTGGTCTGATGTGGACATCTGTGAATGATTCCAGTTAGATGTTCAATAGTAGCTAGCTCTTTCTTGATGTGGTTTTCAGAGCGGATCTTCCTGATTCTGCTTACTAAGTTTCTAAAATTTTAATATTTGGTCACCCAACTGTCGTAATTATTGTATTGCCTGGTGACAGTAGATTCTTACTGTATTTCGATGGCCAATCATTATTTTCCTTTCAAATAACTTGGATGTAAAGAAAGGAAAAGTGAAGTATTTCTCCAACATGAGAGTAAATCGCATGTATAGATCGGATTCATTGGTTGATTTTACTATGTCCACTGGATCGGCAGTCTACAGGATAAAATAGTATCTGTAAACGTTCCATCGCATTGGTGCAAAATATTTGCGAAAGAGCTGTTTAGCAAACGATATCGCTATCAGCAATATCAGTGAGAAAAATGCTAAACTAGATGACTGACCAAAGCTGCAATAAGCGGATTCTGTGCTGTTACCCATAAAACAAAATATACGCATTTAGGACGCGATACCAAAGGCAAAACAAGTGGAAAAACATTTCTCCACGCAAAAGATAATAAATGGATGCCTTGCTAAATCCTAAAATTAGATTAAATTTACATCACTAAATATAACGAAACTTATAATTATTTATATCAAGTTTGCGAGCTTGGTGTAAACACCAATCCCATTGTATTTAACCAGTCATCGAACAACATGCCAAAACTACCGTCGGTCCCACGTTCGATATCTTTTTAAATACATTTGGATTGGTGCTTATTTCAAGCTCGCAAACTTGATTTAAATAATTGTTATTACAGCCGCGTAATTATTAATTTTTAAAATGAAACCCATAACGTTTTTGTGAATTTTTTGTCGAAGAGAAACAAGCTATTATTTACAATAAACTTACACTATATTATTAAATTTTCCCTAAGAAGAATATTCTGCAATATTCAATGGTAATCGTATTTGTCCAGAATATATATATATATATATACAAACTTAACGTTACATTTAACATGAAATCTTACACAAAACAATATGTATTCTTTCAAATTCTCGGCTTTTCATTTCGTTATATGCATTTCTGGAAATAGTGTTCGTCGTGTTTTTTATAGGGATATTGTTCTTAAAATAAATTTATAATACAAGAATTATTATTGTTGATTATGATAAAATTGATGTCTCTTTCAGATTGCTTATTAAATTTATATAATATTTTTGGAAATTTTCTGAAAAGCGCTAATTATTATTCACGAGAATTTAAATATTTTTTGCTAAAGAAAGCCTCGTTTAATTCAAGATCTTTTAAAATTTATGCGAGAAGGTTTTTTTTAATTTAGCGACAAGATTGTATGCAAAACATATTACCGGGAAAATGATTAAAGCAGACTACTTCGAACAATGTATGGCTTAACGCATATATCTTGTCTGTTTAAAATTTGCATAATATAATTAAGTCAACTTGACGAACCAACTCATGAAAATCTAACAAACGTATACTTGTCGAAATATTTAAAAGTAATACTTAATAAAGACATATTTACGTCGAACTTAAACACATTTTAAAATAAGTTAATGACTGTATTTATTTTTGTGAAGTTTGAAGAAACAGTTAGATTTCTATTCTTATCGTTTTACTTGTTAATATAAAGTATTTTCAAATAACGTATTTTAAATTTCTGGAGTTTGAGCGAATTTAATAATGCTTTAATACATAACGTAGATATTTTTTAAATACTTTACATCTTCCTTGATAATAAAAATATTTTTCTTTTGGAATGCGAGTCATAATAAAATTTACTTTACCATTTCAATGTGCAAAAATAAAAAGAAATTTCATCCTCATACTCTTCTCAAGTATCATAAATGAACATCTCTTTCAATATAAATTGAAAGACCAAACAAAATAGAAAATTGTAAACATGGTGAATGTGTGGTAGGGGAACACCCAATAAATTGTGTGCATCACCCATAGGTAAAGCTCAAAGCCTGAAGAGATTACTTTATTTAATCATGATATTAGTATAATCAAGATTTGAGGATTACTGCAATAGATTTTTTTAAATTATGTTGATCCTTCTCGTGTCGTTTAAAGTAATTAAAATAATCGAGACATCATGGATTGGCGTGTATGAAAATCCATTTGGTTTGCTTATACTTACTCTTTAAATGTAACATTTGAGAGTACACATCAATGTGTATAGGTTATTGTTTGCAAGGGAGTGATGTGGATATTTAGGTGTAAACATGTAAGTAATAGAGAATAGGTATTAAGACCGGATATTAGCGCAGACAGTGAAATTACTTTAGGAAGTAAAATAAATATAAATAGATCGGTATTGTATAAGGATACCACATTTGCTATATGGGCTTTTTCCAGTGAGTTTAGTGTCAACCCTGAAGATGGGAATCGAAATAAAGTCCCGAAAATTCGGAAACCAAATTCGAACAATCTGGTTCAAACATCATTTTCAGACAAGCAGCTGATGGGCATCTTCATAGTAAAGGTATAAGTGAGAATCCATCAATCAATGCCAAATATAAACTGTTCACATGAAAATGTAAAGGATTCAAGATTTTAGATGTCTACAAGTACTATAAATTATCCTACACAAAAAAATACAAATAAAATCCATTATCCCATTGTATTTAACCAGTCGTCGAACAGTATAACATAACTACCGCAAGCCGCAACGCACTGACGCGTTTCGACCTTCCATGATCATCATCAGAGTACGACGGCAAACTGACTATCGAGGATCAAACGGCATTGAATATATATGGAAATCAAATTTAATGTTCGTGACTGCATAGAAATTGTACAGCCGACATTTCCATTCAAGTTCAATGTATGCGAGACTGCTATAGGTGAAAGCCTCATATCTAAATTTCATTTCCATATATATTCAATGCGGTTTGATCCTCGATAGTCAGTTTGCCGTCGTACTCTGATGATGATTATGGAAGGTCGAAACGCGTCCTTGCGTTGCGGCTGGCAGTAGTTTTGTTATGTTGTCCGACGACTAGTTAAATACAATGGGATTGGTGCTTACTTCAAGCTCGCAAACTTGTTTTAAAGAATTGTTACCACCACCCGTGCAATCAATTATTATTAAAATCCATTATGTTTGTACATTTTACAGGCTTGGTATATATGTTTAACCTCATTGGAATTCAGACCGCGTGATTGATTAATTTTTGTGAGGTTAACTCTATTCCTATTTGAATATGCATTCGTATAGGAGATTGTAACTTACAAAAGCACAACACTTGCTGACGTATCATTTACTGGATTTTGGGCAGAAAACCGGATTCTATTGATGAGTCGCCAGTTAGCACGAAACGCATGTGTTCATAAGGTTGTTATCTTCGTTAATGCTGACATTGATTTTGCTTTGTCGTTCTTTTTTACCTAATTATTTAGTATGTACGCAATACCTAATAGAAAATTGAAAACTCATCAATTACTTTCCAAATCTTTACCTCAGTTGAAAATTGACCCAGGACTAATTGGCTTCGGATACTGCGGACTATTCAACACGCACCCTTCAAGTAAACCTCAAAAAAATTTCAGGTACATACTTACTAAAGATTTTGGATAACTTTGCATGTAGGCATTAATGGCAGAGCAGAAACCATGCTACCTGTAAAGAAATTGTGATCACCCTTAGCATCAACGAAAATTGAATTATAAAAAAATAAACTTTAAATATCATTTCCACAAATTGCGTTATGTTCTATAATGACAGATTTTGGCAGCTATTTATCAGATAAATTCGTTATAGATGATGCCTAGGCTACACCTGATCGAAATCTAACCAAATATCCAATGTATTATATAAATAAAAGTTGAGTATATTGTGCGTTGGTGTAGCGCAGTGGATAACGATCCGAACAACTAAGAAAATGTATTTCCAGTGCAAGCTCCGCCGGCTTTGAAATTCTTGAAAGTACTTCATAAGTTCCTTGTAAGAATGAAACAGGTCTACTTAGTGAATTGCCTTTTTTACATTTAACGATGCATAGGTTTTACTGATAAATTATTATAAAATTGGATTTCTTTTTATGTCAAGCTCGCAAACATTATTCAAATTTATAATTTTTTTAATTAGTATATTTCTTTTGTTGAAGTAAGAGATAATATGAGTGTACAACCTCTGGGCTTCGATTGGATTTAAATAATGAATTAATTGCCATTATGACTTAGATAGATGGTTGCGGAGAAACAAATTACATAGGCGTTTTATAATTTAACTTTCAGGCAAGCAAAATATAGTTCATGTTCTTTTTCGGAAAATCGATATTGTTTATTAAGACTTCTTGTCTGAATGACCTACACGAGGAGACTGTATGAGGTAATTTTTTTCTTTTTTCTAAGCCCTGTGATAGAGCCTCGTGTTTTTAACCTGGTTTATTCTTTGGAACAAGAAGATATTTGTTTTTCCCTAGTTTGATTAATTGTTCTGATTGTGGAAGGATCAGTCCAACATTGTAGGAGTCTGTAATTTGATGTTGAATTTTAAAGTTAAAAATTGCTTTTTCTAATATAGTTTTATCAGAGATGGCGTCCGAACAATTATAAAGTTATTTTGTTCCGTTAAGTCCAATAAATTCGTTTGATTAATTTCATTTCTCTAAATTTTAAAACCCGAAATCAGCATTAATTTTAATGTGTCCGGTTTATCTAGCTTAGCAACTAACTAGCTTAAATAGGACAAGAAAGAGAAGATACCGATCAACAAAATATATTAATTACATTTTGGCTACAATTAGCTATGATAAATACATTTATGGATGAGTTTATTGAAACTACTACCTTGTTACATAAAATATGACTTACGTTTCTCCATAGGCATCTAAATTTCAATATATTTCGTCATTAAATGATGGACATTAGGACAGTACAACGTATTACAAGTATGCATTTTCAAATTTACGATAAAAAAACTTGAAATAAAATGCTCTCCAAATGAAAAATAAAAACCAATCTTTTATATATAATATGTTTCATGCGTCTAAAAACAAGCAAAATCATGAATTTTGAGATAGACTAATTTCAACTATAATAAGAATAAAAACTTATTTCAACATCTGCTAATCTAACAATGTATTATACTTGGCAATGTTCGGCACAATATATTACATTTTTAGTTTAGATGAAGTTACACAATATGTTACCGCTGGATTTTTTATCTTCTTCAGATGCAAATTAGACTGTGTTTTTGGATTTCCATGCCAAAAATAATAAACACAGACATTTTAATTCTTCGCCTTCAAGAAGGCAGAAATTTGAACAGCATTCTTTTTCTTCAAGTAAATTTTCTTCTAATTATATAGGCGTATGCATAGTATGCTGGCATACAGGAAAAAAAGTAGTTCTGCAGGTCTTAGTAATACATGCATAATAAAATCTCTGATATTTTAAATTCAGTTAATTGCGTATCTATAGCCTATTTTACATTGTACTTGCAATAGAAGATTAACTTTTATCTGCCTTTGCGAACTAGATTTAAATTAATTAAAAAAGCGTTAGAATTTTATTGTAGGCTCTTTCTGTGCCGATTAGGCTATAGGACCAAATAAATCATGGAATTTATTCATCTCTATTTTTCTCTAATTTTAAAAATCTGCATTTTTGATAGCTTCAAATTCGTATTGGATCTACTCTATTTAAAGTATTATGCAACAAATTTGGAAATGGATTTTCCGATTCATAATAAGTAAATGCGAACAAAGTTAAACATATTCCAATAAGTTAAAAGCATGCAAAAGTTAATTTAAAAACTGCTGCTGGTTTTGAATTAATAGCCAGCTACATTACTTTAGTGTATGTTTGGATAAGTTTGGAAACTGCAATATTTACTTTTGCAAGTAAGACCGGAGCTACTTAGTAACCATTAGGTGTTCGGTCAACGTCGAAATGCCATTAACTAGGCTTTCAAGCCAAAAATTAATGCTTCACGCCCATAATTTAATTTGCATAAAAGTTCATAAACAGGCACAAAGCAAGCACTGCCAAAGCATAAATAGCTAGCACTCTGATTATCGTTCTGCTAGTTGTAATAGCCGATATATCTTATTTTTCAACACATTTACAATATTATTAGCTTAAACGGAGATCGTGAACTATCCCATTTACAATGTACACATTTGCTAGCAAAGGTTGTAGGCGTAAATAAATCAAAGTACGCTAAATCCTAGGTAAAATATGCCATCATTTAAAAGGCGTATTTCATGTTGAAAGTAGAAAATATTTACAATGGCGTTTGTGAACGCTAGTCAGCAATTCAGTTAGCTAACGTGTGTGGTAAATTCTACTTGAACAAATAGTTATTATAAACACTGTGTGTGTAAAATTTCAAAGTTTAGTTAAAGTGGTTGAAAGTATAAATGCTTTGCGGTTTGAACCTCGCTAGTCAGTTTGCCGTCGCACTCTGCTGATGGTCACGGATAGTCGAAACGCGTCAGTGCTTTCGACCAGTAGTGGTTTTGATATGTTGTTCGATGACTGGTTAAATTACAATGGAATTGCTGTTTACTTCAAGCTCGAAAACATGATTTAAAAAATAAATTAATATAATATATTTTGAAGATAATCAACTGAATTAAAGTCTTCAAAAATAGACTTAAACAAATTAAGGTTCTGTAAGTTGCTATAGTATTATATATAGAACTTATATATTTTCGATTTGTATTTACAGTACTTGCGTCTATTGATGTTGAGATTAAGTCTACACCTAAACGGAACATTCACGAGAAAATATTAAAGCAAGACGCGTCATTTTATTTTACATTGGGATTGCCTCATGAGGTTAAAAGAATTATACGTTTAAACCAAAAGCAAGTGTTGTTCTTGTTTTTTTACATTCTGCTAAATTCTCATTCAGCATCGAGTTGAAAATACAGCAGAGAAGGAGATGGAAAAATAGGTGATTCCTTTAAAGATAACTAAGCCGAAGGCAGTTTTTAAAGTAAACCTTATAATTAGCTGAACTTTTGGTCAATTAACCTTAAGAATTATGTTTTCTAATCAAAGTGCAAATAACAAGTTCAGCTACAAAAACTGGTAAATAACGTTAATATCTCAAAATAACTAAGTTTCAGAATTCCATCTCGTGATAAATTGAATATTTCCTTTAATAATTTGTCAGAATATATCAAATAAAGATATACACAGTAATTATTTGAAGTAGTGCATTTTTTATTCGAAAGATAAAAGTTTAATCAAAATTTCCATCTTCCTAAAAGAACTGAAAAATATTCTGATAAATACTTCTTATTTAATCTCTTTTCAGATTTTGTAAACAAATCGTATATATAGTGATTTAACATAACAAAAAAACAAATTTGAAACAGAAAAAGATACAAGTTTCATTTGTCCAGTTAATAATAAAAATTGCAAATTACAACATGATTAGAATTGGAAAACAATTTTTATGCATTATTGTTTTTCGTTTTGCTAGGATATAATAAAAAAGTTTTTTTCGAATTTTAAGAATGTTATTTATAATTTAAACTGTTGTTGGTAATTTTTGAAAAGATATGTTTTATGCATGGTAATCAAACTCAATATTATTCCAAAGCATGAATTTATCTCTTTTGTTAAGGAAGCTTTGCAAATTATTCATTTGGAACGACAGACTTAAAATAGTCAAGTAGGTCAACTTGCTTAAAGTAAAAATGAATAGTTCTTTTCTGGCTTGAAAAGAAGAGTTGATTCACAAATTTTCCATCGTACTCTGATGATCATCATGGAAGATCGAAACACGTCAGTGCGTTGCGACTGGTGGTAGTTTGGCTATGTTGTTCGACGACTGATTAATTACAATGGGGTTGGTGTTTACCTCAAGTTCGCAACCGTGATTTAAAGAATTGTTTCCACCACCCGTGCAATGAGTTATTGTTTAAATGACAAGCTTGTTTTCTAGAAACAAAATTAGAATGTTGTCTGCTAGCGTAACTCTCACAAGACTCGATGTAAAATAAATTTACTACAGTCTCATGTCTCATTAAATGTTTCGTTGGGTGCAGTTTGCAATATAATTTTGCTCGTATTTAGGACAATATATTTAAACTGGACAGTTCGATTTCTGGTCCGCAATTTGTTAACATACAAGATGATGAATCAGAAGATGTTGAGACGTCTGTTTGAAATCACTATTTAATTAATGTCAATAAGGAAAGATTAAACTTGACAAACTAACCATGTAGTTCCAGCTTAGACAAAAATAATTCAACTTTATAGATAAACTTTTGCGCACAAATCGAATATCCATTTATGATCAATGGTGTCAATGACACATACACGCCTACACATGACTTAGAAAAATGGTTTGCATACATATTATAGCTAATGATGACACTTTTTTAGAACATAAGTTAAGAAATATAAACATTGAAACACTGGATGTTATCGATTCATTTTGGAACATTTTATACTCATGTACTTTCAAGAGAAACATTGCTTTTCTATTTATGGTGTGTTCATTTGAGTTGCTTTAATTTTAACTAATTGATGCGTAATTAAGATATTTAATTCATGCTTACTAGCAAACTTTAGAGGAAATAGTTCTAAATGATATCATAATATTTGCTTTTCAATGGAAACTGTTGAAATGATGGCGCGTTCCATAGATTAGGTTTCCAGAATAAAACTTGACAGCTTAATTTTAAAATTTCAAGAACTATTACCACTTGAAGATTATTTAAAATAAAGCATTGGGTATGTTAATTCCCGAGTGGTGGCCGACTTAGAAAAAGCTGTGCGCAATAATCATGTTATGGACTGTCACTCATTTCATAGAGTAGATAAGCACAATATTCATGGTTCAACAAAAATTGTCGTGAGAGGTTTTAAAATAGATAAGGAACGAGAATATATTCTAAAAAAGTTACAAATCAGAAGAGAAGATGCAAACTGTAAATGAAATATTGCATTTTGCATTGGCTTGCACATATTATGTACTTACTTATTATGTACAGTCACGGCCAGAATGTATGGATTTACTGGAGTAACAGGTGTTTAATGCTCAATTTCGATGAACTATAGCATACATTGATATCCATCATTTTGGTACCATGTACCGACTCGAAAACCATAGTGTTAGTATCATGTACCTTTTCGGTACTATAATGTTGGTATAGGTTACTGACACAATAGCCATAGAGTTAGTATCCTTTACAGGCTCGTTACATATATTATTTAGCGTGAGTTAGCATACAAGTCTCATTAGCGATACTTTATATGGTGTTAGCTTCACTATTATAGGTTTATACATTCGGCTAGGAGATTGGACCGTCCTATTATCCCACATATCTCACCCAAATATATAGTGGTTAAAGGGCGTAATGCCGGCTCCCAATGATGAGTCACCAGTAAGCACGAAACGAATGTGCATGTGTTTATACTTTTGCGTTCATGTTGTCTTTGGTTTATCCTTCTGGACACAACTGAACTAATTTTTAACTAGGTTCGCAACAACAAATACATGCTTGCATATATATTGGGTCTCCGCAACAAATAGTATTTAACTGTTATATTATGTACCTGACAGCTGTAATGAAGCCCTTCACCCACCTTCCTCTGACTTGGACGTATGGCAATATAATACAGAAACAGTCATCCAAATATATTTACAATATTGATTTTACCTTTGGCAAATCTTTTTAAGCAAATGCTACAGAAGAATAAGTTCAAGTCTTCTTTAGCACTTACCCACACTGAGTATGAAAAATAAGATTAGATTTTAACAAACGTATACTACCAAACATAATTTGTCATGCGAACAATGCTACGGATGATGACAGCAATTAATTACTTTATTTTGTTTAATTTGTAGATCTGCTTGTCTATTTTGAGGCTATTGATTAAAATAGACGCTATTTAGATTTGTTTAAGCATCAATAACCAGTTTGTAAATTAATATTACAATGTAACTTTTGTTGTACCATGCAGAGCTTTATTTAATTATCTTCATTTGTTTTGAAATCGTCAGTAATAATTTAGTGTACTGCTTATTTTACATAGATCAAATTAATTCATGTTCTTTATTTGCCGGCTTCTATGAAGTAGCAAATGGGCTTCTTTAAAATTACTAATGTTTGTTTTATTTCAATACTTAGAATAAATATTTTTCATATCTGAAATTATGTGATCTTGTTTTTCTATAATTTAGGTGGTAATATTTTCACATTTTCTCCAATAAGGCTTTATTTATTCATCAAGTATGATTGTGCTTTCTTTCGTTTATTACCTGTGTGAAATTTTATAATAATATTTTTACTTTGAGTTTTAATTGTGTGAATAAAATTAATATATTGAAATATGTGACTTCATCAGAACTCCAGGTGAATTCCCGAAAAGCCTGAAAAAGTATGTCTTTATCAAATTTTGTTCTAATGTTTGTCAATTTAACTTATTTTTCACATTTCTTAAACTCAAATATAAATATCCTAATCAAAAGACAAAATAAATGCAGTAAAAGTTGCTTCTTTTACATACAAAAATATTAATTTTTTTCCAGTGAATTTAAATATTTAAAGAATTGGTTGTTTCTCTTCAGAGTTTAAAGAAATGTTGTGGCCTCCAGAATATATAATACCTATTCTACTATTTCATTAACTGGCAATAAAACGCGAAAAATATTACTTAGTATTAGAAATTTTCATTTTCTACATTAAAATTTATTATGTATTAAATTATTATATATAAAATTCACAAATACGCTAACGGTGTTTAATTTAGGTACATTAGTACATTGTTAGATTTAATGATTAAAATTAAATGAAGACTTTTGTTTACATTCTTCAAAAATGGAATTTTTTATTTAGGTCTTTCGAGATATTAAGGTAATTCATCTCAATCAAATATAATTCTTAAAATCATTTACCTCAAATACTATATGATTACATATTTTCAGGTCAACATCTTACTCAATTGGTTTAGTAATAACAGAAAGAAGTTTATATGGGCAAAAGAAATACGCATTCTGGAAATCATATATATTATTAATTTTATGTCTCATAAAACTATTTGATTTCGCGTATTTTATCATTAACCCACATGAAAAAGTAGCAGTTTATCAAAAAAGTACGCATCAGTTAGGAATTTCCTTGTATTAGATGATTTGTTGGCCAATGAACACATTCATATAGTTTAAATTTCCGCCTACTTCATATGCGATTTAAAATTAGGAATTCCCTAATAAGTTTAAGATGCAACGCTTTTAGTTGGATTGAACTTGTTAAATTATGCATTAATAGTGGCCTCGCTTATAACATATATAGAGATATATATAGATTCAGCAACAATCTACTAGTATCCAGTCAAGAACAAACAGGCCCTCGACTAGAACCAACAAACATACAATCGGATTGGCAACAAACTGAAGTGGAAATAACAGAGGCGCATACGGTGACAGAAGTTTCCAAACAATATGAGCGTTTAACACAGAAATCCACACTGGCGCAGTTACCATGTGGAAATTATAAATTTGCGCAACAAGGTAAAACGATCAACTACACTGGGAAAAATAGCACTCGTACATGTAACGGTGAACAATGCCCACAATGGTTAATTCTCAAGCCATCAAAACAATAATGACCAGATCTCAGACATCACTTTGCAATACGCAATGACCTTACACGCAAACACATACACACAAACACAAACGCATATATACTTACCAACTCCAAAACAAAAACCAGAAGTTAAAACGAGTCAGATTTGTTACCACTAGCATAATAAATTGAAAACCCAAAATGTATAAATATGTATGATTGTATAAGAGATGATTAGTATTCACGAAAAAATGGCCTTTATCCAATGTGTTTATTGATAATTATGATATTTCACTATTTCAACGTATAATATTTCCAAGAAATCCATGGCGTTTTCTAGTATAATACTTTAAATCCTAAACCAAAACTGAAAATAAAACGAGCTAAATTGATTTATTACCACCAAATAATGCATAAATATTTCGCTTTTTGCCATTTTTCATCACCTTAATTGGTGACAACAAGAAGATCATGTAGAAAATTACGTAATAATGGATGTTTTTCACTGTTACTATCGTCTGGCACTTACACTCTACATCAAATATTTAACGACAGTAAACTTCTTTACAAAAAATATAAACGTGAAATAATTATGGTCAATCAAAAAAGCATGAATACATAAATAATAACATACAGCTATATCGTAAATCTCCAAGTTGCTTGCGAGTCTGCATCTAACTTGGCAAATCCACAATCATGGCTGGTGATTTCTTTCAGATTAAATATTCATAAGTTAGAAATAAGTAGTGCTATCTAAGATCTAGTTGGAGCGAACAACTATTTCATATTTGTAAACGTCATGGACAGCAAGAGAATTCTTTAATCCTCAAGCTTTTACACATCATTATCTATACTATTAATTAAATTCCAAATTTTAACAGCAATCAAAACTGAAATAGCCTTCCACTAGTCGTGTTAACGTCATGAAATTAAGCATCAGGAAACCAACCCATTTTGATCATAGCAAGTATGTATTTAACGTTGCAGCAAACGCGTTTACTAGATGAATTTACGTCAAAACATTAATTAATAATTTAAACGTGTGTCCCGCATTGTGCATAAGTTAATGTATTCAGTCCAGGTAGGTTCCAATCGGAGATCAATATTATTAGGCTTTCAGACTCATTCCTATAAATCAACATTGCGAGCCTGATGTTATCACCAATACCATTGTATTTAACCTGTCGCCCAACATAGCAAATCTACTGTCAGTCACACTCAGTTACAAACTTTAACTTTCTACAGCTGAACTATGACTAACCGTGGTTTAGTTACGCTATACGACTAATTATATACAATGGGTTGGTGCTTATTTCAAGGTCGCAAAATCGATTTAAAGAATTGTTATTACCAACCGCACAATCAATGAATGTTTAATTGTTTAATTCAGAATAGGTTTTAATTTCACATACTAACAATTTCAGCAACGTGAAACTTAATTAGTAAGCTCGTGAATGAAACGACGGTATTCATATTACTATTATTTCTTCAGCAACGTGAGATTTATATTTCTAACAAATCAGTAGAGTATAAATATTCACAAAAAATTATCCAACTCAAATTATTCACTATACAGGAAACACGTTTGATGATCTAGGCCAATTCACAACACATTCAATTCAACCGGTTAAGTCGAAATTAATTTTCTACATCAAAACTTCTTAATAAGCAAATTTAATATTAATGGAGTTTCTAAGCTGCTTAATAATTTCTATGTTTACAGAGATTACTAGTTTTTGCTAAATCACCGTAAAAGTTTAACTATGTCCGCACACTTCATAACTTTGTAACGATATTACTGAATGGTAAATCAAACAAAATAATTAAATTTCACCATTGATTTTTATAAGTTTAATAGTTTTGGTCAGCAAGCTTACGCTACAGTGTATGCTTTGTTTCAGCGCCTCTTCCCATATTAACACATAATGCCATATATAGTTTAAACTATTTATCGGTGTATTATTTATAACGCAAATTCTCAGCCGAAGAAATTATTTGCATAACATATCTCGTAGAATTAGCCCTAATAATAGAATTTCAAATGGTGGCGTTAATCGGTTTGTGTAAAATGTTTGGATTATAATGAAATCAACCAACACGGCTGATCTAAATAACTGCCAAGGTAAAAAAGGCAAAATTATTCAGGCGACTGTCAAAAATCGACGTTGACAGAAAATTTGTAGTTACATCAACGTGAGCCGACTTTTATAAAATACACCAAAATTGAATCACAATTTAAATGTTCTTCTTATTTGTGTGTCGTAAATTCGTGAATGAAGTTTACAAACCGTCGTTCAGCACCAATATATTTACATAAAAGTCTTACAAAAAATTGCGCTGTATATAATATACTATTATAATCATAAATTCCCCCCTAGCCTACAGATGTCTCACGCGTAGAGTAATTCACTAACATTTGGCCAGCATAATATGAAAACTTCCTTTATTGCACTGTTCATTATTAAAATAGAACATACGTAATTCTGTTGTTGATGATAAAAAATATTTAATTACAGTTTGCGAGCTAAAAATTAAATACAAATACATTCACTTTTGGCTAGTTGCATAATAGAGAACAATTCCAGTCTGTCGCTAGTTCTGACACGTTTTAATGTTCTACGTTTATCGAAATATCTCAATGGTTAAGTGAATAAGCATGAGCAAACATTAATTTATGTAAAGCATAGTGAATTAATTGACTGGATCCCACATTCTTAGAAGTCATGCCACCAGTTATTAATTGACTTTAATGTTAACTGCACATTTTCATGTTTGGTTTTACATTTAAATGATCATATTAGTTGTCATTAAACTAAAGCCATAAATACTATCTGCAGTGTCTTTAACATTTAAATTGAATGATAACATGTAGAAATGCCAAATTCATTTCTACTTTCTTATAAAGGTTAATATAAAATTTCAAAACCTCCTGAAATATCTTTTTCGTATAGATTGAACTAAAAATATTGCAAAAAGACAATGATTCAACCGACATAAACCACCTTTCACATTGCAAGGTTCTTTCTTTAATTAATCAATAAACGTTTGGCGTAAGTGTACCGTTTTTAAATGAGCAAGTAGAACAATTTTAAAACCATATCATAATACATGTCATGTTGAAAATAAATGTAAATTTTAGTATACTATTCTGATATCATAAAATGCATTTTCAGATTATTTTCTTGCATAATATTCAAAGAATTTGACCTCTTGCCCTTAAAGTTATTCGTTCACGGACAACATGCAAAAGGTTTTTGTTTCCTCAGCTTTTTTTGTAAAACGTTACGAACTATGTAGTTTGAACTTGCGGTTTAATTCAAGTAAACATATGTACTTAGGCAATATCCGCTGCATTTGTAGTGGAATGGATTTTGCGTGTTTCATATTAAACTCGCTGAATTTTTACTTCACTTGTTTATTTTTTTTTCAAAATTTTCCCGTAATGAAGGTTACTATAATAATTCGATCATTAACTTAAGAATGAATTTGGAGTAAATTCACGATAAAATAAGTCCAGCCATTTCCACTCTAGAATGCGTATTTCTGTAGCACGCTGAATTTAAAGATCGTATTGCAAGTTATAATTGCATATATTCCTAGCGTTTTTGATTTACAAAAACCACGATGAAGTTATCGTCACGGGGTATAACTTTATCTGCTTTTCCACTGCGATATAAAAATATCATTTCTATGCAATTCTGATCTTAAATTAAGTTTGTTGCTGATGTCGCCTTGCCCGAATGCTAACTTGGCCATAATGGTGTTGTGGAGAGGTTTAGTTTGCCTCATTTCTGTGAGTTATCCTGATAAATTTACTCATAGTAGCAAGGTTTTCCTTCTCCCTCTTCTCCTCTCCCTTTCTCGTAAATCTCAATAATAATTTATCTAAATTCACTTATATACTTTTTTTCACCCCTATGGTTATATGGCAGTGAAACATTAGTCACTTGACTTTTGTGTGGCTGGAAATGATGATGATGATGATGATGATGAATGGTAACAATTCATTAATATAACCATATAAATACATATAAATATCTATTTATGCGCATATATTAACGCAGCTTTTCGTAATATCTTGAGTTTTTGAGTATATACGTAATGAAAAAGCCACAATTTACATCTTCTACAGACAGCTTAATATAAATGCGCATTTAAATTTTGTCTGAATTCATTCTATTCAATTAAGTAGACAGAAAAATAACTATGTTAATTTAGATGTACAGAAAATGAAGAATTAAATGTTTAGAGTCTCACTAACCAATTTTATTTTTAAAAGTTAAGGTATGTTTAATTATATTTTGACCAACCAGTAAATAAAACCAGAACATTTTAATTGAGCGCATAATAATGTTTAAAAATAAATTTTATACAATATTTACATATAAAAATAAGTAGACAGAATTTACATTTGCAGACTAATAGTTCAGTTTCAAATAAAAATTATTACTTCAAGAAATAATAATTAATTTATATTACTCATTGACTCCATGGATGTTGATAACGGTTATTCAGCTAAAATTTAATGAAGTCATATTCTTTTAATTCCCATTTTGGTCCGTTCGCATAAAATAATACTTCTTCTGTCAATTAATAATTCAGACACGTTTCGTTTAGGAGGCGTCAGTAATCTGACTCATAAAAATTAATTAAATGTTTTAAAATTACAATATGCAGATCCTACGTTGCGAAAAAAAACACATATTGTCTTTTCAATTGACTGTTAGTTGCAAAATTTCCATGATTTTACGCTTCTGACATTTTTTCTGTTTCGGCGTCATTTTGAGTTAAATGTGGCGTTCATTCTTGATTCACTACTGGAATTAAGACATTTGTTTTTTTGACAAATTCAAAGCTGGTTTTAAATATGTTTATTATCAGCTTCAAAATTAAACTTTATTTGAATAGTTCAATTTTGTACGAAATGAAAAGTATGAAAAATATCCTACCACGATTTAATAAAGTTAAAGTTCTCTTCTTCTTCTGACTCCGAACGGCTTAGCAAGTCATTTTCCGCCAGTAACTGGAGTCTCATCCTAATGAAACCCTAGACAGTTTTTAGAGTTCATAATGGCAAAATGAAACCGGTCTACTGAATGAACTGTAACTTCTACAATGCATAATTCTTGGTTTAGCTCAAAAAGGTTACATAATAGAATTGGCATTTATATCAAGATGGCAATCCGGATTAAAATAAATAGATGAGAATCATGCAATGACTGATAAAGCTTGTCAAATCATTCTCCTAAAAACAATATTTTCCTTTTTGTTGCCTAACATCAGGCAAACCATCTCATAAATCCATTTTTCAGTTGAATCATAATAATATTTCTATTAGAACGCCTTGCATTGAAGCAAACGTTCAGCATTGCGTAGTATTGTCGATAAAGATTGTAAGCTCAATAAAGTCGCTGATGACTGAAAGAAATCATCAATTGACATTAAATGAAATGGCCACATAACATGCAAGACGATTTTGAAGGCACAGGTAAAGACTGTCTTGCGATACAACCCATTGGCATCGCCTCGAGAAACACCGGAAAAAGAGCGCTAAAACGCAAATAAAACACCAGATTTCACCACAAACCATGCATTCTAACTTTGAAAATGTGACTCTCACAGCTGCGCATAGATTCTTCCACGAGTGTCTTCTGTAAAATTTAATTAAGCTTTCTCCATACTTTTCAAAATATGCAAGCATTTATTGTACGGAGGCGGTATACATTAATAAAATAAAGTTTGTAGTAGTAAGAGAAATACAAATCTCTTTTATTTTATAAGTGGAAAAACAAAGGAGAACCAATGCCAGATGCACATTGAGACACATTTTGACCATCTTTATGCATAACGGCCAAATTTATAGCAGGAAAATTTTGTTCAATTACTGTGATATGCACTCACTTTAGTCCCACGTTAGTTGTTCAGCCGTTGGTTCTTGAACATAAAATAATGAAGTGTGCTTGCTTGTTTTATTAACGTTAGTTATGCTGTTTGTGCGTCTGGTCAAGTAAACCGCATCAGTGTACATTGGAATTCCGAAAAATTGTTTTTCATCATCGAAATCACCAAACGCGCAATTAATTATTACTTAATTGGATAGGCAATTATTAATTTTTGAAAAATTCACAAAATTTTCATTTAATTGAAGTTTGTCTTTGGATATATCTGCTTAATATATTCTTAATCTATAGAAAAAAAATTTCTTTAAATTTGTTTACATATAGACTTATTGGCAAGTCTACGTAATGGTTGCTATATTGGTCATAAGTGTTATTAAATAATCCCGTACATTATTAATGTCAAGTTCGCATTATTTCTGACATTGAAAAGTAAAATTGTAATATAATGTAAATGTTTTTAAATAAATTGTTTCTTGTCACTTCTATATTATAGTTTAAATTCAATTTAATGTGAACAATTGGGATGAATTTGCTTCTTTCTTTCAAGTTTTGTCTAAATTAGTTCTGTTGAAAAATGTTTTTTTTTGTCTATTTAAATGAAGCACTAATACGATTTTCCATATTTTCTACTATAACCGTGGTTTAATCTATTATGTGACCGTTTAAAACAATAGAATTTGTGCTTTTCTGAAGTGTGAAAACGTAATTCAAGTATAAATCGCAATAATATAAATTTAGGTGAAAATGTGAACACAACTAATACTAATTTATTTTGAGAAACTGTGTGACGTAAATAAATGCTAACCTTATTCGGTTCATAAACGAATTTATCTGGTCAGTTATTTTAATTCTAGCCGTGGACTAACAGGTCATTCCTTTCTTCATGTGTAAAATAACACCGATTTAACTTCAAGAGCAAAAAGGATTTTATAGAGGGCTTGCTTGTGGTCTTTATACCGATTTACCAGAAACGATTAATTTTGTTAAATTATAACACTTAAAATAATAGAATTTTCAGCATATTTAGTTAATGTAATTATATTTATTTTTAAACAGACATGAAAGAATATTGCCTTATTTCATTAAAGTTTATTTAAAAGTTCTATCGCGTGTTCCTGGGTCTTTCGTTTAGATATCTGATTTACGTCAACTAGTAAAATTTAATACGCACAAATTTAAATTTGAATGGCCGACATGTTCAGTAAACCTTAAACTCCCCTGTAATTCTCTTTTTAGTTTGTTTGGTTTTTGCACAATCTAACTTTCTGAGTAGTTATTTGTTTTTTTTCCATTCAATAAATAATGCCTGTTTGATGACAATTAACTTAAATTTATGTTTCACTTTAATAACTGCTTGGTGCAAGAAGTGAATTCTTCTTGCATTAACGTTTTTACTTGTTTTACACAGAATTTAGCGTTGACCTAAATCGATTCGATTAGATCTGAACGTTCGTTTCTGCGCTTCCTTTTGTGCTAACTCTTGTTCTATTTTAAAACGAGAACCTCAGAATCAAATCAATACACTCCAGTCGTCTGGTGCGCATGGAATGGTCCACCGAGAATGATAATTCAAAATTCTCGGCTAAACAGGGGCTAAACTAAATTTTTTTTAAAATCGTTATCTAGTCTTCCGGTTCTCGAATAAGCTCGAAATACTGAATTACTATGTATGAAATTCATTTTTAGAAAACTTACTATTAAATCGGAGCACACAAGAAGTAGGTGTCAGCGAACCAATCATGACTTCTCAAAAAAAGACTGCACGGAAGCGAATAATTTCAGGAAAACCGATCTGAAATCACAGAGAGAAGTTAACGGCCTGAAAGGCAACAACACGACAAACAGCAGCACAATGCATAACGTTCAAGGTGGTCACATTCAAGGGCTGGAAAAACATTACAAAGAGGAAAACATTTAGTGAATGTTTCATTAAGCCTTGCGGAATATGCTCGCACGTTGCATATGGACTGAATTCAGCGCCAATTGAGGAAAAAGCTACTCGAAGCTATTGATCGAACGAATGGCAGAGTTAATATTCGAAGATAATAACTTAATAAGAAATAAATAAACGAATTCCTATACGTGGTAGTAGTATCGTGTCAGAATAACTGATAATGTTTTGTGTATTGACGTAATTGAAAACGCCAAGATGCTTTGAGGCAGACGCTTGAATACTGGAAATGTAGTGAAATTCTGGTTGGGAAAAAGTTTCGAGAATTTGCCTAAATTTAATAAGAAGGAGTCCATTATTCAGGACGACTTAAACATCTTAATTATTTAATAGAAAAAGGCGCGTAGGTGAGCAAAATTAGATTAGATGTGGCTAAAAAATTAGATTGCCTTATGTTTAATTAACAACTGTGGGCCGTCAAAGGAATTCCAACAGAGGTAAATGAGATCAAGGAAATTTCAGTTAAATTAATGCGGCAATCTGACGTCGAGTGTTCTTCGATCACCGAGAAGCACATTATTGTTTTCGATTTTTCGTGCATCAAATCAAAAGCATTTCGAATTGAGGAAGCTCCGAAGACATGACATACTATAAATACTCCTACTCTGAATTATGGTTGCGGAAAATTTAATCGATATTATTGCAGTCTGTCAGCATTTTTGTGCCATGCGCAATGAACTGCGGATAGAAATGGATCAAAAATATAAATTGGTTGCACCGTCAAACTGTTCGCTAAATTCTCACCTATTGGTGCATTGCAAGCAACATGTTGTTGTTCAGGAATTCCCATAGAATTTGGTTACAAACCAAAGCACTTCTAGCAGCATATCATTGAGTATGAGGTGTGTGCAATCTCTGACCTAGATAAAGTGCAAAATTAAGTTTCAATGGAGCCGGGATCCACACCTGGAGTCGGATAGCGCGAATGTTTGTGAATGCTATTTAGGCTGAAGAATGCAAGCCAGACAATTTAGCAAATCAAGTTTCTCACGATAGTTTATTTTACAAGATTTAAATTGAGGACACCATTGTATTTCGTAAATCCAGAAAAACCCTCAAGACACTTTGTCATAGCCGAAAAAACTATGGCTTGGTGGTCTAAGCGGTGAAAAACAAAAGCAATTGTTAATAGGAAATATTGACACCTTTAGCGAATCATGAACTATGAACGCGAGCGAGATTTGTGGGAAACATTTTCAACACGGCGCTATGATGTACCGCTTCTCTTTGAGCATCAGACAAACGGTTTTGGAAAGTCATAACAATGTAAATATTTTTTGTAAAACCGCAACGCTAAACCACTTTTGGAAAGTGCATTCACAAATAGCCATGCTAAAAATGTTTTTTTATTAAAGTTTCTAACGTTTTCGGGAAAGAATGTGTAGATGTGCATGCCTTCAACCGACTAAATTGGGCGAGCAATGATTTGGTTGCGCACGAGCCATTGTTCAGTTTGCAAGTATGTATTAGATGTGGCGAACCTAGTAACAAATTAGTTCAGTTGTGACCAGAAGGATAAACCAAAGGCAGCATGAACGGAAAGTATAATCTCATGCACATTCGTTTCGTGCTTACTGGCGACTCATCAGTAGGAGCCGGTATTACGCCCTTTAACCACTATATATTTTGGTAGAAGAATGTGGAATAATAGGACGGTACAATCTCCTAGACGAATGTGTAAACCTGCAATAGTGAAGCTAACATCATCTAAAGTCAACGACAATGCGACTTCAACGCTAACTCACACTATATAATATATATGCCGAGTCTGTAAAGGATACT
The DNA here is from genome assembly GCA_029291075.1 of Eudiplozoon nipponicum. NCBI lineage: Eukaryota > Metazoa > Platyhelminthes > Monogenea > Mazocraeidea > Diplozoidae > Eudiplozoon > Eudiplozoon nipponicum. Next base: position 16,618 of record JAQBSW010006280.1, on the reverse strand, counting down.
AACACTATGGCTATTGTGTTAGTAACCGATGCCAAAATTATTGTACCGAAAAGTTACACGGTACTAACACTATGGTTTCCGAGTCGGTACATGATACCAACCTGATGGATATAAATTTATGCTAAAGTTCACCGAAATTGAGAATTACAACAATTTCTGAACACCTGTTACTCCAGTAAATCCATACACTCTGGCCTTGATCGATATCAGTTATCACATTTCGCGGTAAGCATGACATCATTCAATTCAATATATTACAGTTAAATACTGTTTGTTGCGAAGAACTAATATATATGCAAGTATGTATTAGATGTTGCGAACCTAGTAAGAAATCAATTCAGTTGTGACCAGAAGGATAAACCAAAGGCAGCATGAACGGAAAGTTTAATCTCATGCACACTCGTTTCGTGTTTAGTGGCGACTCATCAGTGGGAGCCGGTATTACGCCCTTTAACCACTATATATGTGGATGAGGAATGTAGCATAATAGGACGGTACAATAGGGTTTGCGGCAAGTGACTACAAGCTGATATTTACAGAGGCCTATGAAGAAATGTTAGTTCAATATCAATGCCTGTTTTACGGTATGTGCGAGGTGTCAAACATTCAAGGTTTGGCAGCATATCAAGACAAAGTTAACGAATATAGAATTAAAATTTTACTATATTAGTGAGGAAACAGACGCAAGACCATTAAAGCGTCTTTTTTCTAAAGAAAAATTTATTCACTAGCCAAAGCATCGCGGTAGGCAGCTTCGAACATAAAGATAGAACAAAACCCATCGATGTGATCCACTGCATCGGTTAGAATTACACGATCCGTGCGCATGCTTTATTATCCTGCGCAAATCTATTTTGACAATTTCCGGACGTCCATTTTTAGTATGTGATTTATGTATGTTTGCGGAGTATTTATTTCCGCCGACAAAATTAAATTAACAATTTTATAATAAAACTTATTTAGCTATTGTTGACTTAAAGATATATTTTGTTGAGAGCTAATTAAATTTTTTTTTATTCGAGTATGCTTTGATCAAATTTATTTTTCACATTTTATTCTTAATTTGAATAAGGTATTGCGTAGCTAATAAAAAATTATATAATAGAAAACTTCATGAATGCAGAAAAATCAGCATTAAAAAATTATAATCTTATGCATACACAGGCGTATAATTAGATCATTATACAAAAATGTAATACACCATATAAGCACACTAAACTTTATCTAAATAGGGCAGTTATGCGATAAAATCCGGTATATGAAAGTTTTCAATCAGTTATTTAGATACATTTAAATTAATACTTTGATAATACGACTTCAATTCGAAATCTATAAAACATATATGCTGAGACGGTTAAGGATAACAGCATTAGTGATAATTAGGAGATCATTAAATTAAGTATGTAAAAGTTATATTTTGCTGCGAAGAATTAGTACACAATATTCCTTGTCTAGTTCAATAGTACATTTTCGTTGGATAAATAATTATACTCTAACAAACATTCTCTATTTAACCGATATTGGCTGATAGTAAAACCGTGACGAATAAAAATTTTATAATGGATAAATTTATTTTCCTATGTTCGTTCATGTTGGTCATCAAACATAATTAAATTAACATTTTATGTTTAAACAGATTTTAAAGATAAAAAGCAACAAATAATAGCAAACATTCTGGATTAATAGTTCCTTGATTAGCATAATTAACGAATGGCAGATTGTCTAAACAAATTTTGCAAATTTAGCAAGTTGCCTAAAGATATGTCTAATTTACCTCTTTGTTTTTTGGGCCTAATTTTGAAATTATATTGATCAAATCGTCATAGAACATTCACAAACTTTCTTCAGTCTCATTAATATATATACACTTTCCATCTAATATATATATATATATATATATATATATATATATGATTAAGCGTTGGAAAAGTACCAATCAGCATCAATCAGAGAATATTCATCGGCGCATTCTTGAAATGTCATCGAAGAAAAAGAAGAAGCAAAAGCGGATAGCTACAAACTTAAATGTCTATCTATAGAGTCTAAACTGCAGATGTTAGTAGATGGAATTCGAATTAATTTTCTAAAAGAGATAGCATGGATTACAGAAGGTGCGAGGAAGAGAGAGATTAAAAACTAGCGCGGATTGCAGTGCAATGTTCTAAGGTCAAAAAGTTTCCTGAGAATCCAAGTAAATTTATTTTTAATTACACCGACATAAATCTAACAAAACATCAAAATGAAGTTCTCTCTCTTGGACCGAAATACTGCATAGCAAAAACTAGAATAAACGAACGTGAAGAAATGCATATGCAGGCATCAATGGAATGCTTCTTTGAAGATGCCACAAAACACAAATCAAATGAAAAATACGACATCTCACTCTTTAAATCAGACCTCCGAAGTGCGTATGGCCAATATATGCGCACATTCAAAGGCAATAAACTGGTCACCAAAAGGCATCTAGAAGAACTGAATGAGCTACAACGAAACAAACAAGTCAGACTCATGAAGCCAGACAAAGGGACACGCGTAGTGTTAATGAACTATACGGATTATAGTCAGGCGATGTTACAAAGTCTGAATGACAAATCAAAATTTAAACGCGAAGAGGTACAACGCGACACTACGGCAAAATTAGAAAATTCCATAACGAAGATTCTAAACCGAATTATTTCGAAGGTCGAGGCTAAACAAGAAATCGACATAGAGCACAAAAATGCTTTTATTACAGAATGCAAACATACCAAGCCCGTAGGTTCAACGCAACCGATATTATATGGGTTGCCCAAGGTTCACAAAATGACCAACAATGAAGGACTTCCGCCTTTCAGGCCCATTTTATCTATGATAAATTCCCCACAGCACAAGGCAGCCAGACTATTATGCCGAATTATAAAGCCTATCATGAAAGGAAGAATAGACCACGTTGTACAGGATAGCTTTCAATTCGTAGAAAAAATTCGCGATCTAAATTTGAAAGAGAGGAAAATGTTGTCCCTCGATATAAAGTCACTCTTTACTAGCATTCCAGTAAATAAAACTATAAATATCCTATGTGAAAATATAAGATCATCAGCAGCGGAAACACTGATAGAAGTGGACGACATGAGAGAACTACTTCTATTATGCACATCCAACGTACAATTCGTATTCCAAGGAGTCTTCTACAGACAAATTGACGGCATAGGTATGAGTAGTCCTCTTGGACCAGTATTGGCAGACATATACATGCACCATTTAGAAACAACTGGTTTAAAACCATTTATCAATGGAGCTCAATTTTACGTGCGCTACGTTGACGATACTTTCATGGTCGTTGAAAAGGATGAAGATACAAATTCACTGCTACATCACATAAACAAGGTAGACCAGGCAATCAAGTTTACAATAGAAGAAGAAAAAGACGGATATTTATCCTTCCTAGATGTAGGAATAACGAGAGATGAAGAAGGTACTCTCTCAAGGTCAGTTCACAAGAAATCAAGCTGGACTGGACAATATGTCCATTATATGAGTAGTGTGCCAAGGGCGTACAAAAGGAACCTAATAATGAATTTGGGCACACGAATACGCAGGATTTGTTCACCGGACAACATTGAAGTAGAGCTAAATTTGCTTCGCGAAGCGTTGAGAAATAATGGCTATCCGGACTGGTTCATTGATTACAACTTGAGGCAACGCAACAAAATCGGGCCAATTTGGAAGAAAATCAAACTCCCCAGATAGTAACGCTTAGTGTTCCCTTTGGAGGTGATCTTCCAGCGGAAATCTTCAAACGAAAAGTAATTCGAGCGACAAAAGCACAGTTTCCATCAATACAGGTGAGAGTGGTGTTCAACACAACAAAACTGATGCGCACGAATGAAAAAGATAGCCTCTCTGTGACGTCAACACCTTTGTCTGTATACAAATTTCAATGTACCTGCAACGCTCAGTACATCAGCAGATCAAAAAAGAGGCTCGAAACTAGAATAAATCAGCATCTCCCTCAAAAACTATTAAAGAGGGGTGCAGCTCCTGCACAAAATCAGCAATTTGCGAACATGTACTACTCACAGGTCATGCTGTTAGTAGTAACAAATTTTCAGTTCTCTACAAGGCAAAAACAGAGAAAATGCTTCTAGCTTTTGAAGCTATTGCAATTAATAAGCTGAAGCCCTGCTTAAACGTGCAGAAAATAATTCAAAAAGAAATTAAATTGGACTGGAACAAAGACATAACCGATATGCCTTTAAAAATAGCCAACGCTTCACAAAATACGACACATACATCAATTACGGACGCAATTACAATGAAAGCGATGACACACCAAATGACGTTACGCAAAAGGAGTGGTCTAAATTGCACAAAATTAGTGGTCTAAATTGCACAAAACAAAGGCTAGAATAACGAAGAGGAGATTGGTTACAACAAATGTACAGTGAGATTGGATGAACGAATATATTAACGAATCCAGAACAATGGCTGTAGATACTGGTAGAAATAAGATTTATTAATAAATGTTATTCCATGGAGTACATTGTTTTGTTCTTATATATATATATATATATATATATATATATATATATATATATATATATATATCAATCCCTTGCAATTTTTTCTAAATTATTGATTATTTATAAATAGATTATAAAGTTGAATGCTTTATTTCTTATATTGCTCAAACTACCGAAAGCCTCACGTTGGATTGCAAGTAGTCTTGGCTATTTTAATCCTCACAGATGTACATCCCATTAATGCAAGCAAATGAATGATTGCATCAATAAATCTTTACCAACACTAATTTCCTGTTGTCTATTAAATTGCCTCGGATTATCCTTTCTGTACTTATTCTAAATCCTTTGAAAGTTTATTCTCTTACCTATGGAATATTATAATAAGACAGAAAATTGTAAGATCGATTATTTTATTATTCATAATATTATTAATAAACATGTATGTTCCAGAATTATCGAAGTCAGAGTAACAAAATGAACATCCTAATATAAAAAGTAACTCTTAATCAATTTTTTAACAATGTACGCGAGTGTTTCCTGAAGAATTTCAACTTTTGGCAAAGAAGATCAAAATCAATTAAATACAGTCTGTTTGTGATCTGGAACATGAAAATTATTTTTTGGTTGCGTACTCAAATGAACTTGTCAAGTAATTTTAAATTTTAAAATTATCAGCGCACATAAAATCCCCTATCGTCACTTTAATTTAAGTCACTCATATCTTGATATGAAAAAAGTATTTATCTTATTGTTATCAACTTAATTTATACCTCATTTGATAATATAACCTCAATACATGTTAAATCAAAACTGAAATTTCGTTATTTATTCTAGTAAATTATCGTCACTAGGTAATGTTATTCATAATTCGCCGAATGTATTTCATTTTCTAGAAAATGCTACATGCAATTAAAGCGCTTACAAATCTCTACATGAATTAAACCGCCATTAAATGTATGCTACAATGAATGATCGTACCTCTAAAACTCGATTCTAATTATCTTTTCTAGCAAACTTTGCGTCTTTACAATTAAACAATAATTGAATGTGCGGGTGGTGGTAAGAATTCTTTTAATCAAGTTTGCAAGCTTGAAGTAAACATCAATCCTATCCGTTTAACCAGTCGTCGAACCACATATCAAATGTGCGTGGGACTGGTGGTAGTTTTGTTATGTTGTTCAATGACTGGTTAAACGGAATGGGATTGACGTTTACTACAAGCTCGCAAACTTGATTTAAAGAAAATAAAACATAGTGTCTTTTCATCAATAATGAAATTCATTTTGAATTAGTATGCTATTTTTCATTTTAAAAATAAATTAATCCTATTTGTTTTAATATTACACGTTTCGATGAAAATAGAAAGAAAACACAGAACCGCTATTGCTGAAACAATAAAATCTGAATTTTTACTATAGATGACCACTTTAAAAGAAATATTTAGGAAACTTGCTGTTGACTTATTCATCATTAGTGTAACTTTGTTGACAATTTATTTTATATCGTCAGCCCAGTTTAGCTTAGCTTATTTTAGACTTCTGATAGATGACGACGTTGTTCTTGTGTATGCGTCGTTCCCTTCACGATTCTGTCTTTCTCAAGTTGAAAACCTTAAAATTTCATAATTAATTGGTTCCGTATTCGATAATTTAGTTAATTTGTTTCATAGCAGTACCAGTTGTCTACGCTTTTCAGAATAGTCTTGAATATATATAAATATGTGTAACTCGCCAGTATTGGCTTTTTGCACTACCCAGTTTATAATTTAACTTCATCGGTTAGTTTATAATAATTCCTTATTTGCGTTTAAAATTTCTGTCAATATATTATAACCAGTAATGGAGTTAAATAATTCTGTTTATGAGAATTTTGTTACCTTCAAATTGGAATCTATTTCCAACAGACTATTTACTGCAACCTTAATAATCCTACTTAACGTAAATTGCAATTCAAATTATTTATTAATCTCTTTTTAGAAGAATATATGATTTGACTATTGATCCAATCTCTTGCTAAAAATAATTCCATTATTATTTTAAACGTAAAGGTGAGGCATCACCAGGCTTCTACTTTGCTTCCTAAAGTCTACCTTGCCATCAAGCCTGAATAAAATTCAAAGTATATTATTTTAATTCATTCAGTTAAACCGGTTTTGTCTATTATTATCGTTTTGCAAAAGCTCAACTTTTTTACAAATATAGGAGCAGAAAACACTATTTTGGAGACGAATTTTTTCAGGTTATAACGAACAGAAAAAGACACAAAAAGAGTTCTTACCAATGTGTATTAATTGGTGGGGAAATATTGTTTGTAAATTTTAGAATCAAATTGTGTTAAAGAAAAATAAATTTAAAAATTGATCCATTTAATTGCTAATCGTTACTGAAAGTAAGCAATCGGAACATCTTTGTTCAGTGAAATCATTTTTTAATAAATATTGAACCAAACCAAAATTGCAACATAGTACAAAATTGATGCAATAAAGTAAATTTAAATAATGCTACATGACTATCAATAAAAATTAAAAAAAAAGCAAAATGCTACACAAAAAATAATCTATATAATAAAATTTTTATATCCACAAATTTACAAATATCAGGTGAGGTCACGAAAGCTTTCGGCATAATACTATGTAGATTATTATTCTTTTTAGAACAATGTAGAAATGAATTACCAAAATAATAATGATAATTTAGGAATCAATTGTACAATAAAGTAATGCGACAATTAAAAAATAATTTTCCTATGTTCAATACTTAAATTTTAAAATAATTATCTCCAAATCGGACGTTAAATCAAATTTCATGGATGCTGTGGCTACGTTCAGATGGAAATTTCAATATTTAACAAGAATTTCGACGTGCTGGTCACGGTAAAAAACGTGTTTTTAAACAAGTCTCTTAAAAAGCAGTATTGTTCCGCAAATATAATTTAGAATATGGTGCTCCGCTCCGACACATGCAACGAAGATCTTGTTAAAACAATCATGCTAAAACTTAAACAATGTTACTTGACAATTTGGGCAAGCAGTTTGCCCCCGTCAGCTCCACATATAAATATGCTTCATCAACGCGTGCTTAAAGAGTCTATTTATGCTGTTAAACTCTAAGTTATAAATTCCGGCGAATAATGAAAAAATAGAAAGCAAGCAAGTCTCGAATGCGTTTCCAGTGATTTCGTTACGTATACATTATTAACCATAACATTTAAAATCTTTATTACAAATCGAAGGAAAACACGTTGCCACAAGAAAAAAATGCCATACGACTGTGGTGTAATCAACATCATATTGGAAGTTTTTTTTAAAGAACTGGTTGCAATAGAAATGTCAAGAGAAGACGAAATGTAACCACCAATAAACTCTTGTATGTCGCAAAGTGTTCATTTCATATTAGGAAATACTCCCATATATCTGGAAATAACCATGTAAGACTGAACTATGCTGTAAACGATATCAAATTTCGTAAGGTGCTAATGCCATAACGGGAAATATATTGCTCTAGTCTATTTAAATTTCCATGTAGTAAAACTTGTGCGTAAAGCACATTTATATGAGGCGTTTAGAAAATAATAAATATCCGTGAATACTCAAAAGGCAGTGCTTCTCAGCTTGGAAATATTACACCTGAGAATGCTGTCTGCTCAAAAACTATTCTATGCGTAAATTTATATTGCTGCGTCGGAACGGCGTATAAATATGCAACCACGCAAGCTCATAGTATCCTAGTATTTTGATTTCTTTTCTATTATTAAATTTATTTTACAGAGTAAAGCATAAATAAAGAGCAAAGTTTTAAGAACAGGCGGCTTCTCAACGCTTATCCTAAGTTCACGAGCACTTTTATTTCGTAATCCTGTTTTCCAAAAAGGAAGAATGTTCATTCGTGGGACCTGCTTTTTGACAGTTTTAAATTACTGGTACCAGACTATAGCCATAATAACAAAAGCAGTAGCAGAAAAATATGTCAAATTATATACTAGGATGTCACAAAAGCGGACATTGTCTTTAAAAATGAGCTAATTTATCGTGTTAACTTTTCTACGAATAATGTATTGCTTTAATCGAGAGCATCGTTAAAGTTATATAAACAATCGGCAAAAGAGCTGAACGCCAAATAATTCATAACATCATTTGACAAGGTATATAATTTCCACCGCGATAGTTCTATCAAAATATTTCTTTCGAATGCGAATATTATGGAGAATTTGAGAAAAATTATTTTTCTTTGTGGCGAATTTCAGACAATTATTAATCTATATTATTATTAATTTATATCAAGACCACAACCTTGATTATAATAATTGTTATCACCACCCGCGCAACCAATGTTCGTTTAATTATATAAATGTTCATTTCAATTCCACTTCCCCATGTAGTATGGTGTCTGTTCAGTAATGACAGATTGGGATGGTTAGTTGGAACTTTGGGTCTAAATGGATGCCATATGAGCTCCACCTAAAGGAAAAATAGACTAACCAAGTTACATTAGTTAGTATATAACTGAAAATTATGTGCAGTGTAGTGTGCGGCAGGATAGCTCAGTGGATAGAGCACCAGATTCCGAAGCAGACGTGCCCAGGTTCGAGTCCTGTCCGCGGCAAATTCTGGCCAGTAAGTGATGAGTTCCCAATGAGGACGAAACCGGTCTACTGGATGAATTGCCTTTTCTACACTATACAATTCTATATGTAAGTAATTAATGGGTCAGGTGTTTATATCTAGACCGCAACCTTGATTATAATAACTATTAATCTCGGTTTTGATCTGTGCTATTAAGAATATGTGAAGTCTGCTAGAAAATTGTCTCATTACAGCTACTTCTTCACAATGCCGAACCCTAATGCTACGCAACTGGAATTAAATTTCGGTCTCCTTCTTCTATGCTAGCTAATGTAAATGTTAGGCGCCTGGTTCTGAATGCCACCAAATAGAGCAAGTTAACAATTCAATTCAGGCGTATTGATGTGCGTTCATTTGCAAAAATACCTGGTTAAAGCCCTCAGATGTAAGATAATATTTCTTATCGCTTGGACTTTTATTTAGTGTATTTGTAAACTTTACAAAGTATGCAACTGGTAATAAGCTAAACTGTTAAATAATGTCGAAATTTTTTATTTGCTTGAATGCAGTACCTAACAGAATGTTTTAAATCTTAAAATTATGGTTCCTTTGCAAGTGTTTCTCAATTTGCATTTCTTGTACAGAAAAATATTTAATAAAACTTTGTGCCTATATTTTGTGTGGTTTAATGTTGTTATTAAAATTATTTTGCATGTAAGTAGTTAAATTCATAAATAAATAAAATATTGATAAAATTAAGCCTCGTTAACTCTCGAAAAACGCACATTTAATTGGAAAATGTTAAATGTAAATCCTAGTTGAATTGTAGCTTCAAAATATTAAATCAATGTGTTTGAGAATGGGTAAAATATTTTCCTAAAACCTCACCACGACTAAAAGAATAATTAACATATACAAAATATATATTTTCAGTATTATAACTCATCCGAAACCTAACTACTTTAGATACTATTTTAAAAATGCCTGCGGTACATTTTTATATCAAGCACAAGTTTCTGAACTAAAATAGGCCACCGAGAAATTTACAATCTGAAGCAAGAAGAAACACCTAAATTATTTTTGTTGAAAGTCATAAATCATACATAGTATTCCTTTATTTGGAGGAATAAACTAAATTCAGCATTATACCTTTTGTTCATATTAAATTTGGTTTCTCCATCTGGTTATATTTGAACTAATTTGTTACTGGTAACGCAACACCTGATACATAATTTAATATATTCAGTTGTTAAAACATCATAGAGTTAACTGTCTTAAACGATCCATTTCAATTATTTTATATTGAGGATATGTACCAAGACAGGGAATAACGTTGCAACAAATTTCATATGCGTGACCTTCGGTAAATGTTGACGCTACATCAAATGCAGTCAATTATCTCGCAAATTATTATCTTTTGCTTTCCATACAAACACAAATGTTTATATGATTCTATGATAGAAAAATACATTTAAATATGTTACTTTTATAGATTTTACGATTACATTTTCATCAAGGTCAAAATATTTTCTAACGGGAAACCATTTACATGCGATTCCGTGTTTTTTAATGAGCCCACCTATATGAGTACCAAAATGACATATTTTTCACAATAACCTCATTAATCCATCGTTTTTATATTTATGCTTTGATTTTAGTAACATACTTTAAATTTCATATAAACTGTTCATCAAGAGCATCATCTATCTGTAAATATGCTAGTTCCAAATCTTCAATTATTCTCTCTCTAAATAAAATTCTAAGCATGAAGACAAACCCAGAACCGCTTTCTTTTGAAATATATATTCGATATTTCGATCTTAATTCAGTTTTTCTTACTCACTGACGAAACAAATGTCTTCGATATTTTATCATATTGGTGCCGTATGACAATTGATATTACATATAAAAGCTTTCACGATATGCATTATTTGGAGTTATCCGTAAGAGTTACAAACAAATTTGAAAACTCGGCTTCAGTGTTATACTGTTGGTTGCGGAGAATTAATTGTGTACTAGATATTGCGTACCTAGCAATAAATTAGTTCAGATGGAACCAGAAGGATATACAAAATCATTTAACCTCATGTACACATGCTAACTGGCAACACATCAATTAGAGCCGGTACTATTTAGATGAGAAATGTGAGATGGATGGATAGCAATATTTCATATCCGAATGTGTATTCCAGCCTTACTGGATCAAACTTGATATATAATAATATAAAGTAATAAACAATACGTACTTAAGGTAAAACGTTTTCTTCTTGCTGAATTTGTCACATGCTTACGGACCTATTTTTAAGTTGTTGCTAGTTAGGTAGTGCCCAATATAAAAAATCCTTTAAATCATCAGTAAGTACGTCAGTAACATAATACTTTTGCATAAACCCATATAGCATTTTTTTTATCATTCATGTAATCCAAATAAATTAATCTGAAGTTAATCCCAGCTCCATTATGAATGCCCTTCTTTCCTTCATTTTGTTAAATTTATCATAAGTGGACTTGCAGCACAAAGATTTAAGACCCATTGAAGTTAAACTTCTTGTCACATTGGTTTTATATTAAATTCTTCATATAAAAAAATTATTAATTTTAATTAAAATTTATCCTTAAGATTTCAATACAACTTTTGGAATTCGATTGCATTTAAAATCTAAATTAGAAAACACAAACTCAAATAATTACCATTTATAGTGCTGATTCACAATAATAGGCTCGTCATAACAACACATAACCAGTAAAATCTGTGGATACCATATTAAAAATAATTATTGTCATAAAAACAAACATATTCATTTCATTATTTAATTTAAAATGAAAAAGGTTTTCTTTAATTGCCTTCAACTTCAGAAATACTGGAATGAATTTATATTTATTTTATTGTATACCTTAAAGGAGATTTAATATTGGATGCCTAAAATTCTTTAGCAAATTCAATTAATGACTAAAAATTTCTAAATTTAAATGTTGGTCTTTTCTGCTCAGTGCTGTCATTCTTGTTGTGTATTTGACGAAATTTTTCTTGTGCGTCATTTTCAGACAAGCAGCTGAGGGAAGGTCTAAAATAGACAAGACAAATGAAAGCCCATCAATCAAGGCCAATAATCGGAGAACCTGAAAATGTACAGTATACAAGATTTTACCGAACTACGAGTTCTATTAATTGTCCCGCACAAGATAAATGCGGTGAAATCCCCAAATTTCTAAATAATTTACTTAAAATTTTGTAAATTTTCATCCAAATATAAACTTACGTTGTAAGATCTTTTAACATCCAATGGCTTTAATTACCCTCTTTGTTGTTGGAAGTTTGTATTTACCCAACGAGGTGAATGCTAATCTTGAAATATTTAATTATAAGGTTAATCATCTCTCCATTACTGTAACTACTGTGCTGATCTGTGCTTTTGCATTAATTTTATATAATTGAAGTAATAATATTAATTTGGTCTCCCTCATAACTGTTTTCATCAATTGGATTTAAGTTTTTTTTTGATTGCATATGTCATTTGATTTGACAAACTTCGTTGAATTTTAACTTCCAAAACTTGTCAAATTCAGTTAAGCAAAATTGAAGGTTTGTCACACTATAATTAGCAATTTTTTTGCATAACCGCGTAAGTATAATGTTAATTCAGCTGTAAAAATCAACATATCAAACTCATTCTGCATGAACTTACAACCTTTTTGTGTGTTTCATGTGAATAATGCGAAACCCAGCGCAAATAATCTTGGGTATTGTCGTCTAATAACCTTAAAGGATGACACTTTTATTTAAAATCATAATCATACCAACTTTCTTACCCACACTCAGTCTCTTTCTAAGCTTTGATAGTTTCCTCAAAAGATTATTGCTGATCAACTACATAAAACATCAGAACTCTCCAATATGATCCAGTGTTTCTTATTGCCGTAAATAAACTTATTATGTGGTATAAAAATATTTTTTAAATTTTATGAAAATGTAAAACATTTACCGGTAAAATTTTTTAATACCTGAACAATTGCGGAAATATATATTAATAGAGTCAATTAATGGTCCAAAATTTGTCGTTTTTCTTTTGCTGTACTTAAGCTTTGCTGTTTTGTCCTCATCTTTTGCGAAAATATTCTCGAAATAATGTCGTTAAAACTTGCAACAATAAGTAGCACAATTACGACTAGAACTAATTTTCGTTTTTCTTTTCTGTTTGGCGAAGGTTAATTACTAGTAGTACTATAAAAGACAAAATTATTTGCTTATTGAGGCGTACGTTTAATATAAAACATAGTTTGTTAACACAGTTTTAAAGGGCCAAATTATGTCGCTAGATTTAAGCTCGTCTGAAATACGCGTACTCAGTGAAGTAAAGTCTAATTTGAAAGCCCATAAATATTTAAAGTAGTTTTGTACGTAAATGGTGTAGACGTACAATTTTGTTATAATTCTTATATAATTCGGCAATAGTGAATTGGAACCATTTACATAAGAATAGCAACAACGAAGATAATTATTGTCAATTTCGTAACTATCAAACTGTAAAACTTTGCTATTAAGTAATTAAAATGGAAACGCCCGGGCTAAAAGTAAATGCCGTGCGACGTTACAAAAATTTTAAGAGCCGTAGAAAACGACAGACAGTTACAGTTGGTGACAATTATTAGAGCCGGAATTGCGTTCTCCGGCAAATGCCGAAAAGTTTGGTGTGTTGCAGTGTCTAGAAGTTCTCGCAGACACTCGAGGCCGACTCTGGTTGCGGAGTCGAGACCAGAGAAGTGAGTTTCTGTGTGAATGCTCAGAATTTCCTTGTTTAAGATCTGCGGCAACACCGTGGTGGTTGGCAAACGTAGAAGTCAGATTGATAGATAATCGATCCGCATGACTAGTTGTGCGAAACAAAAAGATTAGCATGACTGAAATCCAAGTGACTAGGTGACACAGCGTGTCAGATTCAAATCCATAAGTCAGCGTAGTTAAACAGTCAAATATGGCATGAGACAACAATCACCAGTGGTGCACAGCAGGAGATATCAAACGTGCTAATGACAAGCATGGCATATACAGCGTGCTTATACAGTTTTGCAAGTGTAACCTCGGACGCCATTGCTTAACGGTAAATTTCGCTTGTTTTAATTTGTGCCGCATAAATGTAATTTGAATTTCAATCAGGCAATATTTTGGCAAATTGTTCTGAGCCGTTACAAAAATAATGTTTGAACAGATATAATTCCTTGAAAATTAATGTAAATAAACCGGACGAAAATTTATTTGTTCCGCTATATATAAATACCCGATCAAAATCTGTCTTAAGCAAGTTTCATCACAAAGTATTTCTTTGTTTACATCGCAGATTGTTCGGCGTGAATTATCTAACTTAAACAACCACATTAAGATGTGCGCAATTACTTCTAATCACTGTCTGAATCAGTGAATATAGCTGAAATTTTCTTTTTTGCGCTTAAATTTGCAAGTTGAAACAAATCTTGAGGGTGCTCAATACGCAAAATTGTCTCAAAGACAATAATTTAGTCTTTAAATATAGTGGGTTATACAGATTATGCTTCTCAAAACTGCACTCTAATCAGAATCGCATATTTCGATTTAATCAAAAACATATATTCTTTTGAAATGCGAGCCTAAATAAAGTTCAAAGTACCTTTTCCACGTGTAAAAAGAAGAAATTTTATCAAATAAAAGAACCGTTGCTTTCTAATATTCCTCTCATGTATCTACAAATAAACACTCTTTATATATAAATTAAAATGCAAAAAAGATAGAATAATGTAAACATGGGGAGAGTGTTAAATAAGATAACAAACAATCAATTGCGAGTAATTACCCTTTGATATAAAAAAGAGGTTTAAGTTGCAATGTTCTCTCGATCGAATAATCAACCATCTGCTGTTATAAAATTTATTTTTCTTCTTGCAAATGGAAATGGTGCTACGAAAAATATATATGTCATGTGTCCTCTTCCAAAGTGAAATATTTTTCCGAAAAGAAAAGAGTGAACCCTCATTACTTCTGAAGGACATCATTTTCTGTGAGACTTTGTTATTTTCACTTTCGAGCATTTTAATGTACGTTTATTTTTATTACTTATTATTAATTACTTTTTCTGCTTTTGAATTTTGATGGCTTAACTTCATTCCAAAAATTTAAATTATCTAGCGGACAACTAGCACGAAAGAAATTTGATGGAGTCATTTTCTCCAAGTTTTGTATGTTTTTGATAAAGAAGATTATGCAGATGATTATTATAAAATGCAAAGCATTTTGTCTTGCAGTTTTCTTGATTTAGTATATCCAATCCCATAAAATTTACTAACCTTAAAAATACTTACCGGCTTCTAAGATCTCCATAGTCAATGTGTTTTACAATAAGCCTCATAAGACAAGCGTTTACCGAATTTATAAAATTCTGGCGTACCAAATGTAAGATATATATATATATATATATATATATATATATATATATATATATATATATATATATATATGAGCAATAGACAAATTGTATACGGCAGTATAATCCTGCACATATTTTTCTATACTGGAATGTAATTTATGTGACACCTTTGTAGGAAAATTATATTATTTAAATAAAAATATAAAATTTATTTTAATAAAACTCCCGCGAAAATTTTTATACGCATTAAAGTATAAGATCACAATTTCAAGCCTACAATTAAACCTCCAATTTCAAAAATAAAGTTTTCTTTCTACTATTTTTTTTATTTTTATGAACAAATTTATCCTTTTCTCTTCTCTTGATCTATATAGCAATCTACACTGACCAGAATATATTTAGGTACCGAAATATTATGAAACTCCAGCTTCTATCTGCCAGTTGTTCTATTTAAACGTATATTTAACACGTATGTATTTTATCATAAAAATACGTATTAATCATTTAATTTCTGCGCTTATCAAAATCGTAAAGCAATATAAAGAGGAGAATCAGATTTTCGATGTTAATTTGAACTATATTTAACATTTTGCTTAATATAACCATATGCATTGCATGATAATATATGTGCCCATTCCCACTAATATTGATAAACTTATTTAAAGCGTTGCTCAACGATTTGCATTATTCTAAAAGTTAAAATATTACATTTTAATTCAACAAATACCTAAGAAGTGTTCTCAAAGTTGTATATGTTTTTCAATAATATTTAGCATTTTAAAAGACATACGCTTGTCATTCTATTGTGATTGAATATATATGGCCGTCAAAAACAAACGCTCAAAATTGACAGGCGTATGTCGTTTAAAAATATTCCAAGTGCAACTTATTACGTATGGATTATGTAGTTTTTTTTAAATACCAATATTTAAACTATATTTAATAAAACTTAATGTCAGAGCACATTGTTATTTTTGTTTCTTTCATTATAAATAGTCTAGTTCTGCAAATCTCAGACGACAAGGTTGATTGAAAAAGTAATACACAATTTTTTTCTATTTGTGTCAGTTTGCCGTCGTACTCTGATGATGATCATGGAAGTTCGAAACGCGTCAGTGCGTTGCGGCTGGCGGTAGTTTTGTTATGTTGTTCGACGACTG
>JAQBSW010006279.1:0-49915 GCA_029291075.1 Eudiplozoon nipponicum | reverse complement strand
GCCATTTGGTCTATTTTCGGCAAAGGATAGGCGTCTAAGAGTGTGAATTTGTTGACCGTTTGGCTGTAGTCCACAACCATACGTTTCTTGTGATTCTCATTCGATACCACGAGAACTTGTGCTCTCCACGGGGATGTTGAAGGTTCGATAATGCCATCAGAAACTAATCTGTTTATTTCATCCCGGATAAATATTTCATCCATTCGACTGTACCTTCTTGATTTCGTAGCAATAGGCCTCCAGTTAGCAGTTAAATGATGGAAAAGAGGCGGGGACGTAACAGATGCAGGTTTCAGTAAACAGATGGTGAATGACGATTTATGACCACCAAAAGAGATATTTACACTTTTATGCAATCCAAGGAAGTCATGACCGAGGAGTACGTCAGTACAAAGGTCAGAAAGTATAGATAGCTTGGTATTTTTATAAACACATGATTTGTATTGAATCGACACAAGACAATGGCCTTTGGTATGACTCGAAAATGAGCTAGACGCCATGGTTATTGTTTCTTGAGATGAGTGAATTTTCCAATTATTTTTCAAAACGAAGGCTTCTGAAACATAACTACAGGAACTGCCTGTATCAACGAGAGCATGACAATTTATGTTATTGACTTCTAGATTTATTACACATTTGGTGAGACAATCAGGAGCAGCAGCTAATACAGTTGCAGATATGGTAGGATGAAGCGTCGAAACCACTGGGCGGTGATTCGTAGAGCGACATACCTTTTGAAAATGTCCTTTGTTTCCACAACTTTTACAGAAGGCGTTTCTGGCCGGACATTTCCATCTTAAATGATAATCGTACCCACAAAAGTCACATTTTTGTTTAACAGCAGCAACAAGATTATCTGTAGATTTATCGGAGGTTGATGAAGGACAGAGTGGCTGAACTGTTGCAGTGTGTGCAGAATTCAAACAGTTTTGATATGATAATGATTGCTTTTCCGCCATTTCGAGACCACGTGCTTGATCAAAAGCCGCTTGAAAATTAAGTGAGTTGTGTTCTAAGAGACGTTGTCTGATTGAATTGGACTGGATTCCATTAATGAAGGCATCGCGCAGAGCATCGTCTCGATTTTCCTCGGCCGTAGTTGGTTTGAAATTGCATTCCCTAGCTAACGATTTCAGAATCTGAACAAATTGATCCAATGTTTGTCCATTTTCTTGTTTAGTAGTCGCGAGTATATGACGAACAAAGACTTCATTTTTCGGTCTGACATAGAGATTCATTAGAGTTTTGATAGCATGATCATATGTATCACAGTCAACGATGTGTTCATATACGTTAGGAGAGACGTAGGAAATAAGAGTGTCTAATTTATCCGGATTCATGGATTCGACTGCTTTTAGGAGGCCACAGAATGTACGATACCAATGATTCCATTGTTTTGCTGCATCTGGTGCACTAGGTTCAACATCAAATCTTTCTGGTCTGAGTAGGCGTTCCATGATTGGGTTATATGATGAATAAATTGTTCTGAATCACAGTAACAAGCACAGCAAACGGGCAGAATGATTAGACAAGTCAGAAGAAAGAGTTGCCTAAAATATTAGGCTTTATTCATCATATAATGCAGATATACATGCTAAAAGACAAAGCAAAACATGTTAGTATACGAACGGTGTGAATATAAATGTGTGTACAAATAAACAATCATATCAGTACAGCATCCTTGCTGTTTTCACTATATTACGTCACAAGCAAAACAAAACTTCGCAGCTATCTGTGTCCAACTAAGAAAAGAATGTGACGACGGTAATTGTACTAGAAATCGGTAACAAGCTCGCCACTGAGCTCGACTCGATGCCGTATGGCGCGGGGTTTATAACGAAGAACTTTGATGCACAAATGGACCCTATCCGAACTGACAAGTGCGTCCTATACTATCCAATTTGGATGAAACTGAATTTAACTGTTTCTGTCATTTCAAAATCTGCCCATCTTGTTTATTACGAAACTCTGGTGCTTGGTGAGAGACGAGTGCTCTCCTTGGCAATCGAATTGAGGACATACGCAAAACATGACCGAGCTAGCGTAGTTGATGGAGCCTTAATTGCTTTTCTAATAAGGAGCTCTATTAGACTGATTTAAAAATACATATGCGGATGTCATCGTTAGTTATTTGTTGTTGGCAACCTACATGTGCTGCGCTTCTCGAACGATGGTCGAATGGATGTTAGAATCTAAAATCATCAACTCTAAGGTGCTAAGTTTCTCTAATATTTAATAAAACTGCGCGTACAGATGAATTAAATAAAAAACAATATTTAAGGCAGATGAAATACTCGGGTTTCTCCATGAAATGTGGAGCCGGCTTATCCTCCAAAAGGAGTCAGCCGCAGTAAAGTAAAGTAAAGTGTTTCTCCATATATGCCATTAGCCAAAGTTTCATTAAGCAGCCGAAACTTGTTCTTCGCGTCTGGTACAATTACACTCGTTCCATCATTACATATTTAACACTAATTGTTAATGCGTAGTTAGGCCAAACTCGAGGCTTCTCATTAGACGAGATGACATTCATGTCCAATTAGACCCGGAATGGTTCATGCTACCATTCCCGCGGTGGGCAGGTTGCGGCGATTAGTACCTTAAATTCAGATACCCGGGTAAATGACGTTCGTCATATTTGATAAAAAATCCTATAATTGAAAAAGAACTGAATAACAACAAATGGGTTCAATGGTGATATTGTAGCACAGTTCTAGTAGAATCATCTTAACCTTCTTTTAGTTTGACAGAGTTAACTGCAAGGTTCGGTATGGCTTATGAAGCTATACAGTGAAGCCGGCGACAAAGCTGAATTGCAAATGTAGCTCTGCCTTTAAGCTGAAGTGGTCATAGTGATGTGCAGCGGTCTAGATTGCTTCATTTCTGTGTTGTATCTAGGTAAATATACTCAACTTGACTAAATCTTGTTCATCATAAATTTATCTTCATAAATATTTTTTTGTGTCAATATTTATTTTGTTCCTATATCTACTTTTTTTTTAAATTTTATTATTTTTTATTTTCATTTTGTTATATAGTAATGAAGCATCAGTTGCTAACAACTTTTGTATCGCTATTCGGGAAGGTTGTGATGATAGTATTATGGATTGCAGCCCACCTCGGCTGATAGTATAATATTGTATTAGCCCGAATTCGTTATAAGCAACCTCAAACAGCCTTCTAATATACAAAATGTACAGGTTTTAAAAATTGCGATAAGCTGGTCTTTATGAGTAAAATTCGTACATCTGAGATACTAAGATAAGTTTGCTATGTAAAGTGCATGTTCCTCTGTATGTTGCATTGTCAATTCTCGTTTCTATTGAGTCAGTATAAAGTCTGGCTAATTCATCTAATAAGAATATTCGTCGATGTATTAGACTTCAATATATGCAAACACGGAAATCGAATCTTGAACTTTTCGTTACTTGAAACATTGAGAAGACAGGAGCGTTCATATCATATGACAACGGAAGTTTAGTCCGATATTCGCATATCAATTTAAAAACCAATTCCATTTTATATCATCAATCGCGGAGCATAATAAAACTACGGTCGGTCGCATGTAGTTATGAGTTTAAATCTTTCATGGTAATCATACGAACACGAAGGCAAACTCGTAAAAATGATCCAATCGCAATTGATCTATAACATGAAAATCGAATACGTGGTTCTCCCTACATACATACATGCATACATACATACATACATATATAAATTTGAGACATTATTTCGACGTCTTTTCCTTTGATGAGGTGATTGTTCGTGTTATGAGGTAATTCAGTGAGCAAGCTGTAATTAAAATATTGCCGTGCCTTGAATTTGGCATATATATATATATATATATATATATATATATATATATATATATATATATATATATATATATATATTGATCGTTTCTATTTTCACGATTTTTAAAATGTAAGAACAAAACAACGTACTCCATGGAATAGCATTTATTAATAAATCTTATTTCTACCAGTATCTACAGCCATTGTTCTGGATTCGTTAGTATATTCGTTCATCCAATCCCACTGTACATTTGTCGTAACCAATCTCCTCTTCGTTGTGCTAGCCTTTGTTTTGCGCAATTTAGACCACTCCTAGGGCATACAAAAGACACCTAATAATGAATTTGGGCACACGAATACGCAGGATTTGTTCACCGGACAACATTGAAGTAGAGCTAAATTTGCTTCGCGAAGCGTTGAGAAATAATGGCTATCCGGACTGGTTCATCGAATACAACTTGAGGCAACGCAACAAAATCGAGGCCAATTTGGAGGAAAACAAAACTCCCCAGAGAGTAACGCTTAGTGTTCCCTTTGGAGGTGATCTTCCAGCGGAAATCTTCAAACGAAAAGTAATTCGAGCGACTAAAGCACAGTTTCCATCAATACAGGTGAGAGTGGTGTTCAACACAACAAAACTGATGCGCACGAATGAAAAAGATAGCCTCTCTGTGACGTCAACACCTTTGTCTGTATACAAATTTCAATGTACCTGCAACGCTCAGTACATCGGCAGATCAAAAAAGAGGCTCGAAACTAGAATAAATCAGTATCTCCCTCAAAAAATATTAAAGAGGGGTGCAGCTCCTGCACAAAAATCAGCAATTTGCGAGCATGCACTACTCACAGGTCATGACGTTAGTAGTAAAAAATTTTCAGTTCTCTACAAGGCAAAAACAGAGAAAATGCTTCTGGCTTTTGAAGCTATTGCAATTAATAAGCTGAAGCCCTGCTTAAACGTGCAGAAAATAATTCAAAAAGAAATTAAATTGGACTGGAACAAAGACATAACTGACATGCCTTTAAAAATAGCCAACGCTTCGCAAAATACGACACACATCAATTACGGACGCAATTACAATGAAAGCGATGACACACCAAATGACGTTACGCAAAAGGAGTGGTCTAAATTGCGCAAAAGTAGTGGTCTAAATTGCGCAAAACAAAGGCTAACATAACGAAGAGGAGATTGGTTACGACAAATGTACAGTGGGATTGGATGAACGAATATACTAACGAATCCAGAACATTGGCTGTAGATACTGGTAGAAATACGATTTATTAATAAATGTTATTCCATGGAGTACGTTGTTTTGTTCTTATATATATATATGGCACGTTACCATAGAAACTCACGTCTGACGACCGGCGGGCACAAACCTGTCAGCCCGGGAATGATAGCATGAACCTTGTCGGGTATAATGGGACACAGTCATTTTACCGTTTCACGTGAAGCATAGAGTTTGGTCCAACTACGCAGTAACACTTAGTGTCAAATATGTAGTGACGGAATGAGAGCAAGTGTTCCAGACGCGAGGACAGGTTTCATTAGCTGAAGGAAATATTGGCCACTGGCATCAGGGCGGATAGTGCTAATCATCCTTGGTTGGCAAATTATCTAAGCTAAGGAAACTACGAATAAAAATTATCTTCAATAGGAATGGGCGTCCGAGTGTTCTTTCACAATTCTCATACAACCTCGAACGATACGACTAAATGATTAAATTGTGTATTGGCCGTCACCCAGTATCAAACCGGTCGCCTTATCTGCTAAATATTTCCGAGTGGATAAGGTAAATCAAGCTACGGCAGACAGTTATCTTTGAGTCTGCCTTATTTTCTTATATTTCCTCTTCTAACTCTAACAATAACGCACTTTGTAATTCTATGAATATGGTGGGTGTTGATAGTATTAATGAGTCCAATATCGGATTGACAGATATCGAAAATATTTCAAGTAGGCTAAGATTCATTAAACCTAGGTTAGGTTTTATCGTCGGTGAATTTAATTTGCGAACATTTAAACTAATAGAACAACAAAAAACTCTTGTGTGTACTTTGACTAAATTGGAAATCGATGTACGTTGCGTATCTTAAACGAGAATACAGGATCCCACGTAATTTGCAGAACTGTGTGCACCATCCTTATCTACGTGTTATCTGCTTCGAACATTGCTTCCACAGAGTTTTATAAATCCACTAAATGGGGCGTCAGTATTATACTTAGCACGTGAGCTGAAGCTTGCTTGAATGTAAATAGCGGACTTCGTGCGACACGTTTAAATATATCTACTAAAATCGATGCCAGAAAACAATCATCGTTGTGTTTTCGTTCTATCTGCAAATGCTCCCACCGAATGCAGCACAGACGAAAGCAAAAACGCTCTTTACTCAAAACTCAACTCTACTAGTTAGAGCAGGAAGTTTATCTTTTGGTGACATGAATGCTGAAGTTTTTTGCGCTTAAGTAACGTAGAATTTCATCCTTTAAGCTTAACGTGAAACGATAATGATGGGCGAGTGTTGGGTAGCCGCGCGGAACATAGTTTATATTTAAGTAGCAATAACTTCAGGCATAGTGTAAGACAAGTTCAATTTTGCGCAATACAGGTATGTCTAATTGTGGGATCCCGTATAATTAATCTTTCGATATCTGTAAAAAATTTTGGTGATACTCGAAACAACGCGCTCAATTCCACGTGGCTTGGCTCACGGTAATACTCGTCGCAATGTAAGAAGCCAACTTAAGCGCAGTCCAAAGTCTATTTCGAATACTTTTGGAACAGACAGGCTGAACAAATGGAAGAAGCGTTCGCACCAGGCAATCGCTGCTGTTTTTTATGACTTATTCGCGCAACAGTTCAGAGAAAATAGGATATAACCGTAACTATAAATTATTGTAACAGATAAAACACGTCGTCTTGACAGTTGGGCTGAACACTTCAAATATTAATTTTCTTGTGCACCTAGGTCAATTCCGATTCCCGAAATTATGTCTTTAATACTAATGTTAATCGTTAAACTAGAACAGCAATCACAGTTCGAAATAGGGAATGCAATCCTAACTCTTAAACGTTGCAAATCCGCAAGACCCAATGATTTGCTTCCGGGATGAAGTAAGGGTTATGGCGATATAACTTCTGAAGCGTTGCCTACCTATTTTTATACCATCTGGAATGAGGAAACCGTATCACTTGCTGGGAATGAGTCGACCATTATTTCTATCTTCAAAAACGGCAATTGTAATTGGTGTGATAACCGTGGTTGTATAAGCTGCAGTTGTATCTAGGATATTTTTTTCTTTAACTTATGCCGTTTTATCGATAATCATACACCGCATATTAAAGAAAAGTCCAGATTCCGGTCTGGAACATGTGGATCGTAATTTTCTGTTTCATATTTTGTCGAAAAGTAGTATACTAACTCAATTTAAAAATGTTATTTGCGCTTTCTACACAAGCACATCTGATCGAGATAAGGTCCACAACGAACTATCGCACAACTTTACTAGCAGTAGTGGTGTTCGTCAAGGCTGTCCAATTTACCCATTTTTGTAATCGATGCTATGATGAAGCGGGTGTTGAAGTTCTCTCGGGCGGTAGATTAACCGACATTGACTATGCAGATAATATCGTGTTATTATTCGTCTATTGATATTCTCCTCAGGCCACCTTGAATAGATTTGCAGACTTTGGTCCGCTTTTCGATATGAAATTCGAACTAACCACAACTCAGCGACTGCTTAGTGAAGATCTGAACAGTTGACAGGTTTACATACGATGGAAACTCTATTAATAAACGAGCCATATGTCTGGCGATATGCCTATGAAAATCACAAAAACTAGAGAAGCCTACTCGAACCTTCGCCACTTATAGATAAACGCGATTATTTAACTCTGTCCTGTCTACATTGCATTTGTACGCGCAGTTTTTTATACGCTAGTGAGACTTGACTCCTTAAAGTTGATGATTTTAGACTCGTACTGCCATTCGACCATCGTTGTTTGAGGAGCAGAATACTTGTAGGTTACCAACAACGAATAATCATCGCTGACATCCGTGGACGCATTTTTGTGCGGCCAATAAGTGCTTGTTATAAAAACAAATAAGTCTCTATCAACTAAGTTGGCTTGATCACATTTTACGTATGCCTTCATTTCGATTTCCCAGTACAGTACAGTTCTCTCATCCAGCGCCAGATTGGCTTAAGAAATAAGGTGGGCTGATTTTGACATGGCAGAAATAGTTACAGTTAACGACATCCAATTGGATAGTGTAGGGCGTGTGCATCATTGTTTTTGGTTGGAAATCCTGCTTGATATGACATTGAATCAAGTTCGGTGGCGATCTTGGTGCAGATTTCTAGTAAAATTATCTTCGTAAATTTCTTATCTTAGTAGGGCAGGGTAAGCTATGACATTTGGTTTTGTTTATGGCGTGATACCGTCAAAACCACAAGGTAGCTTTATTGCCCATGTTGCCTTGCCTTAAAGCTGACTTGGCCATAATGGTGTTGTGTAGAAGTTTAGTTTGCCTCACTTCTGTGAGTTATCGAGATAAGTATTCTCTTTCTAGTAAATCTCTAATATTTTGTGTGCCTAAATTTTTTCGTTATTTATGAAAAAAAATCTTGCTTTTTGTTTCTCTTCTGACGGTTATATAGCAGTGAGAAATTAGTTACTATTGGCTTTTGTTTGACTGTATGATTATATATACACATGCTTATATAAGTAGTGTGCAGATTTCCTGGTAACCTCAGTTCTATTTGCTGTTTCTGAAGGCCTTTCCATCTACGCAAGAGCTACCTATTCGTATATGGGTTTTCAATTATTTAGATTATTCCTTTTTTTAATCCGGGTTATGTGACGGAAATTATTATTTTTAAAATTCTGAGATATTGATTTTTTTAGGAATGATATTTCCAATACTCATTATTCTCCAATGCTTACTTAGGTGCATCTTTGCTTTTTCCAGAAAATCATGCTGTGTCATGATGCTATTCGGGCAATTAAATTGAGTTCGCTGAAAGTTCTTACTTTTGCTTGTTTAGCATATTCAATGTTCTTCCTCATTTCGTAGGTTTGGGTACATCGACGGCCGCTGAGGCGAAAGAGTATTTTTCTGATATGCATCGCCATCGTATTCAGTTTCAGTATACTGGTGTCAATGATGACAACAGCATATCGCTGGCATTTTGCAAAAACAAAGCAAATGAGCGTAAGGAATGGCTGATTCGCTGGATGGAGGAAAGGAAACGTCGTGCTGAACTTGGCTTGCCGGAAGATTATTTGTATGCAAAAAACACTACCAGTGTTACATATCAGGATTTTGTGCACAAGGAATTGATTTTGTTCTCTAACATGGATGTAGAGCGGAGCATTCCATCTATTGTAGATGGTCTTAAACCGGGTCAACGCAAGGTAAACAGTGAGGTGATATTCTTTATTAGATAATTGAGTTTGCGATATTTTGAAGATGTCCTGTTTACTTTCGCGTACGTTAACGAGTCGTCACATTAGCGAGTATTTTTAATGCTAGATATAGCAGATAAACAAAGCCTCTTTCGTTTATTTTGAGTCTGGTATACTTAATTTCTAGTCCAGTCTAGATTCGATGGACATTATTGCATATTACTTCTACAGAGATGCCATTCAGGCTCCAACTAAAGGAAAGTCCAACCAAGAAACATTAGTTATTGTACAACTGAAAATTGTGTGTAGCCTGCTAAAAGATGGCTTTGTGTTTAGAACAACAGATTCTGAATCAGACGTGCCCAGTTTCGAGCCCTGTCCACGACAAATTATTGGCATTACGTGATGAATTCCCAATAAGGACGCAACCGATCTACTGCATCAATTGTCTTTATAAATTATGCAATGTCTAATTCTTACTGGCAAATGTATGTATATAATCGGGATGGTGTTTATATCAAGATAACAATCTTGACTTAAATATAACATGGTAGTATCGGTTTGAAATGCAATGTAAAATTTGGTTAATACTATTATTCCCAGATGGATTTTCGAAAAGGAGAGTGCATAACGGGCTTGGCTGACACGCCGTTTATTAACCAGAAAAAGGATACGGGTATCAAATTTATGTACTGAAGTACTGTTGAGTTGCTCCGCAGTATATGCGCCTCATCACCTTTACCTTTGTAGTGTGCCCAGTCGCTTTAGATTCTATGTCACGCAAGATGTTTTGGTGGGCTATACTTAATAATAGTGTGTCGGCCAAAATAGTTAGATTGCTCGATGCCTCCTAAAATTATTCATTCGCCAGTATGTACTCTTGTATGGGTCGCTAAACATTTTGACTTTGACTTCGGCGTTCGAAACGTATTTTTATTTGATACCACCATGTTTCGTTGTTTTCCATGAAAATTTTTATAAGGTCACCAGATAACTTTACATATTGGAAATTGGAGTTCGCACCCGGCTAGTTGACTTCGATTATGACGATGAGACTTTTATAATGGCAGAAAAGTGAGAATTGCACCAGAGGCTCATTAAGTGCTCTCAAAAAGTGTGCATTAGTTTTGGTCTTATGTTAAACGCATCGAAAATGGTTGTAATTGACGATTTCGATTCAATGACTTAAATTGCGCTTTATGGCGCCCTGCTGTCATACTTGAAGGGTTTCATTTATCTAGGATTTATGATGATATGAGGCAGGTTGGCTTCTACGTTTGACAAAAAATTCAAACCACTGCAAACACCATATATCTTATTGAGCACCAAATCAAATGTATTCAAGTTAAGTATGTTTTCAGTCCTTCATTATGCTGCTGAGAGGTTAGAGATGACTACGTATAGCTGTCAGCGCCATGACAAGTTTTTGAATCGGTTTTTATCATTGCCATTTGAACAACAGGAGGCGTTACTCATAAGCATAACTCTCGAGCCGAATATTTCCTTTCTATCGTTTTTGGTTTACTATTAACACCGAGCACTGTTTTGACCTTGAGCTGTCTTTTATTTTATTATTCTAATCAAGACTACCTGTTTGATATAAGCACTAATTCTTTAATATATACATTTTCAATATAAACTAAGCAGGGTACAAGTTAGAAAAGTAAATTCTTCCAATTGATCAGTTTCGTCCTTATGGAGATTTCTTAAAGTGCTTTTCAATGCCGCGTTTTGCGTACGCGGGTAATAGTTGTACACGGGCAGTTACACAAAGATCCGATTGCTCACAATTTCCAATTTTGTTTTGTCTTTGATCGGGTTGACTTGTTCTTACTTCAACTGGAAATGCGGTTCTATCACATCTTTGTTTACTGGCGACGTTTCGGTGCCTACTTTCCAGCACCATCCTCAGGAAACACAACACTGATCACAATAGCAGATTTAAGCAAATGTGGTAACCTCGTTCCAAAACCATTCTATTTATATATATTTGACTCAACACTATTTTAATCATAGAATTTGTCTCAGTAACTAAACTCAATATATAACTATTTATAATTAGCAGACCAATCATTACCTCACCTATACATCATCTCATCTCGTATGCAGAATATTTTAGGGGAGAGAGACAGTATCGAATGACATATCATTAGACCAAAATTTGCAACTAGCCATCCTATTTGGCATATTCGAAGTAATACTGCAACTAAACAATCTTTGTTTGTTTTGGTAGTGATAACAATTTTTAAAAAAATCAGGGTTGTTAGCTTGAAATAAACACCAATCGCGTTATGTATACACTGGACAGTATAAGCTAAGTGTGGAATAAAGTAGCAAAAGTAAATTATGCAGGGAATAGATTTAGTTCTAATTGTGGGCTCTTCACATTTTGTCAAGAAGTTTGCCTTTGACTGGCACGAACTGAGGGACCTTTACTTAGGAATCGGTGACTATCCACTGCACCGCTTTGCCTCCCTTTACATATAATTCAGTTATTTACTAGCGTATGCTTTTTGTTAGCGCTTCTTCATGTTGATTTTTGTAGCATCAATTTAGACTTAGAGTTTTAACTATGAACCCGAGTCTCTCATTACGCCACCTGTGGAAATGGCAATGAATTGCAGATTTATACAATTAACGAATCTTTCATTGCGCCTGTTGTGTCAACAGTTATTGAAATTGGAGTTGTTAGTTTGATATAAACGCCATCCGCATTATATATACATGTTTCGCATTGACAGGGTTTGGACTGGGAAATATTTGCTACGGGAACATTAACCACTCCCTGGACCACTTTACCGCACATTCTGCACAATGTTCAATTGTATAGAAACAACTTGTTTCTTAGCATTTTCTTAAAGTGGAGCCTCTATGGCATTTCCTTAAACACAAAGCTTCAACCAGCTACCACAAATCTGTCAATTTAGAACAGAAAGCTCGTCACATATAAGAGTGGTGTCGAATGAATATTTAGAGAATTAACCTACCTCTGGTTGCGCGTGTGGTGGTGACGTTTTGTTAATACCAAAGTTGCTTGCTTGATATACCGTCATGCCCTATATATATATATATATATATATATATATATAGGGTGTGTGTACGTTATCTTTTCTTCAGACGAAGCCTATTTTACACATCTTTAGACATAAGTTACAACTAACAATCCATTATCTATCACTATTAAACATACGCTACGCTACCTGTTGACGTGGTATTGAATTTAAGAATTATAGAATTGATCTAACTTTATTTGCGCATGTGGTTCTAGCATTTATTTAATCCGAAGTTTTTAACTTTATGCAAACGCCATCTCTTTTAGATATACATTTTTAGTTTAAAGTAAGATTTCAAAATTTAGTGCAAGATAGTAATCCATTAAATATGATCGCGTAAAATTCTGCATAGTACTTGATGAGTTCCCAGTCTACTGGATGAATTGCCTTTTCTACACTATAAAATTCTTGGTTTACACAGGAAAAATATATATACATAACGAGTCGGGTGTTTATATCAGGATCGCAACCCTGATTAAAATATTTTTTATCACCGCCCGGGCAACCTGTGCTCATTTAATAGAAATTATTGCTTTGAAAAGGTGTAACATGGTCTGTTCGAATGGACGCAGTTTTGTGATAATAGTTCTAACCAACGTGTATGTCTGCCTTGAGGAAATGTATAACATTGTTTATTTAAACGGGAACTGGGTTGTCATAATTATCTTGGCCAATAATGATTACTTACTTGAAGAATTGTTTAACAAGATCTGTTAAAATGGTCATAGGTTTGTGATAACTATGTTAGCCAGCGAGTATAATTGCCTTGAATACTTGTATGTAATTGTCTTTTTAGATAGACTCGGTTTTGTAATGATCATGTTAGTCTATGTGAATTAATGCCAACAAAACGCATGTAGATTTTAATTAATTCTGTGTGTGTTAGTATGTTCCCGTATTTGGCAGCAATTTCAATAAATCGACGTGCAGAATTGTGAAAACGAAGATAATTTTTTCCTGTGTTAGCATTATCGAGGAGCTATCCAGACCCAAAAAAAATATGCTCCGTTCCGTTTATTCTTTTTTAAAACTGGTGTGATATTGGTTTTTTCTTTATTCTTAATGTGGACTGATTTTTTATCAACATCAATAATTTGATCTTTTCCTCCAGTAAATGAGTTGATTTTTTAAATTATTATCGAGTAATAAAGATTTTTTGTTTTTTAAATGCTGACTATCCTAGACGCATTGTCGTTTTGAGTCAATTGCGAATTGATTTCTATTATGAGTATCTGGGTTAAAATGGCGTTGATTAAAATAGAGATTCGTAGTCCTGTGAAGGAACTTAACCTCCAGTTTAGCATACCGACTGTAAAGACTACTCCGCCTAAGTATGATAAATTTGTAGTTCATCAGAGGAGTTTGAGCACTTGTGTGGAGATGAGCGTCAGTTGTTGCCACATGTTGTACTTTATGAAGTAGTATCTTTGCTAGGTATCTAGCTTGTTGTTATTAGCTGACCTCAGAGGCATTATCAAGGAGCACACTTTTATGGTTTGCTTCCTCTGCATGGTCTGTTTAATTACCAATTTCCGTTGCACATAATTTCGGAGCACCAATTGCAATGAATGGAGCATAGCGTCAAAACTTATATTTCAATTATTTTTTATCAAGTAACTGTGGCGCATTCGGTAGCTAGACGACACTAACCGCAGATAATACTCGTTATGCAATAGCCAATTGAATACGAAAAATATGCGTTCAACTAGGGGCAAATTGGGTCCGTTGGAAAGGTTTGACTTCTTATGCTTTAGGATCACAAGCGCCTCTGAAGCTCTTAGTGTGGATGACCTAGGTCTTCGTTCGATTCACTATTACGAGCTATCTAGAGCTACTTGATATTTTTTCAACAACATTATTGTGAAAGTATATTTGTCGCATATAGGGCGACGAGAATCAAGAACCATCTTTGGAGACTAAACCTTATCGTTAGTTTAATATTTGTATGCGTTTCGGACTTTGAAAATACTGGTGGGGCTTTATTGAGCAGGGCAACGAAGAGAGGCCAGCCTAACACCGTTTCACTTCCCCGCTAGGAATAGGTGGTCTAGTGTTTATTTACAGTTTTGATGAATATGCGGCCGTGAAGAAATAGTGTTATGCTGGCGTAATGATGCGTAGTTTTAGTTGAAGTTTCAGCGGACTATGAAATACGAATTGATGCTTATCAGTTATGTGATGCATTGTTTACAACAAATGCACATTTACTTGTATGTCCATTTAGTTTATAAGTAAACATCAATTTACATATCTATTAACTTGCATACCGATTTCAATGTGTTTGATTGCAGTAGATATAAAGCATATAAATTGTCGCATCCTTTTATATGTAAATGGATTATAGCTGGCAATGCTTATAGAAGGTATCGTTCCATCATTTGAATAGCTAGATAGTTGTCTGATAGCCATTTCTTTGTGAATATTTATTTTTTTCTAATTCAGGTTCTCTTCACTTGCCTTAAAAAATATGCAACTCGAGAAATTAAAGTGGCCCAACTAGCTGGTAGTGTGGCTGAGTTGTCGTCGTATCATCATGGTGAAGCCTCCTTGATGAGCACCATTATTGGTTTGGCGCAGGATTTTGTCGGTAAGTGTTGTGTCCACCTATGTTTGATGTTCCACGAATTTGTATGTCGTTAGTGTTTATTATTAACGTATCGTCTAGACGAGCCTTAATTATGCCTAACTCGTCCGTTAAATTCTTCATTTGAGACGCCAGTGCCTGAATCAACGTTTCGACCCCATCAGAAGACATAATTATTTGTGCCATAAATGCTTTATTTTTACTCAATTATATATTGAATTTTGCACGCACAACAAGAATCTATTTAATAAAACAAATTTACACATTAATTAATATATGTTCACATCAGCTCAACGTCTGCTTTTCTCATTGTGCTGCCTGCTTACTTCTTATCCGGGCGCTTCTGCGAGGAATTTCTGTTGAAATAATGTCTGCCCTAGATAAGACCTTTTGCTCATTATTTGTCTTAAAGGTGGCTATTGCCACATCTTCCCCCCCCCTCAGGAATCGGCTTTCGCACTCTGCTTAAACGATCCAGTGCCACAGCTCGTGGTCCATCGGGCAGGCTAACAAAAACAGTATTGTGCTCGGCGTCCACCCTCTCCACGCGATACGGCCCATCATTGACAGCCTGCAGTGCCATGGGCTCGACCCTCGCTACCATGACATAATCGCCGACCTTTAGGCGAGTGCGTGTCGGTTGCCTTGCATAGCTTTGTCGCTGTGTGGCGCCTACATATTCAGTTAACTGTTTTAGTCGTTCCTGAATATCCGCTATGGTGCAGCGCTCATGGGACCCTTGGATTACAGGTTCACCTGGCAGTCTTTTGTGTCCTCCATAGACCATGGTCGTTGGAACGAATCCTGTCGCTGTTGAGACTGTAAAGCGCATGGCCCGCTCAACCAAATGTAATTTGTCTCTCCACGTTCCCGGGCTCTCGTGGCACCAACATCGCAGTACCTCTTTCATCGTCCTATGTGCGCGCTCAGCTGTTGCATTGGTTTGCGGGTGATAAGTGGTTGTGCGGGAATGCTTTATGTCAAGGTCTTTGCACCACTGATTAAATTCTTTCGACTCAAACTGTGCGCCTTGATCGGTGACAATAACTTGTGGGGTACCGAATCGACTGAGCCATCGCTCTTCTAAGCACGTTATAATCTTTTCTGTTGTGATCTTCTTCAGTGGTACAAACTCGACCCATCGGGTAAACTTATCGACCATGGAAAACACATAGGACACGCCACCGCGAGCTACTGGCAGTGGACCTACCAGGTCGATATGCAGAAACTCGTTCCGTGCAGTAGCATTGAAAGCAATCGGAGTGACCTTTTCTCGTTTTTGTGGTTTACAACGTTGGCATGTAGTGCACTGTTGACAATAGCTACGAATTTCTTTGGACATACCAGGCCAATACAATCGTGACTGCAATGTCTCAATGAGCCGCCCAGCGCCGGGATGTCCCAACGTTTCATGCCAAAAGGCCATTAATTCTGTTCTTATAGATTCTAGCACAAACCATTGCACTGTTTGTCCTTCTTTCCGCACCAACAGGCCGTTCTGTAGACTCAACGTTTTATATGGTGTCAACACCACTGTGCCGTTTTTTAACTGATTGACTATTTCCTGACATGTAGCATCTCTTCCCTGTTCTTCAGAGACCTTTATAAGCGGCGAAACCCGCACAACGGAAATTCTGCTGAGCGCGTCGGCCGCCGCATTCTCGATTCCTGCTCTATGATGAATTGATATATCGTACTCTTCTAGTTCTTCAATGGCTCGATGTACTCGTTTCTTCTCAATACCTAGTGATCTCCAATGCACTAGCGCTTTGTGGTCGGTAAAGACGTCCACGTGTCCCCCTATGACAAAATATCTAAACTTCCGTAGCGCCCATTGTACGGCAAGTAATTCCTTCTCTGTGACGGTATAGTTCTGTTCCGCCTTAGTAAGTGTGCGACTTATATATTGCGCAGGACGTCCGTCAGCTTGTAACACCGCTCCTATCCCAATATCTGACGCGTCTGTAACAATTGACATATTACTTACCGGGAAAGTCAAAATAGTTGCCTCTATTAATTTCTGCTTGCATAGTACAAACGCTTGTTGAGCCTCCTCCGTCCAACGAAATGGTATCTTGGCACTAGTTAACTGAGATAAGGGCTGTTGTGTAACCGCCATCCCTGCGAGGTATGGTCTATAGAAATTCACCATACCAATAAACCGGCGCAATTGTTTTCTAGTAGTAGGCACCGGATAATCCTTGATCGGTTGTACATTAGAATCTAACGGCATGCATCCGTCCGCTGAGACTAAGTGTCCCAAGAACCGCACTTCTTGACCTATCTGTACCTTTTCTGGATTAAAATGTAATCGCCATTCTACTGCTTTGGCCAACATCTTCTGCAGCCTCACACGTAATTCGTGTTCAGTAGTGGCCCATATAATAACATCGTCTACGTAAGCTGTTGTACAAGTTAAGTCAGACACGAACGAGTCCATCATCCTTTGGAACACTTTCGGTGCGTTTTTAAGGCCAAATGGTACCCGGGTGAATTGGAAATGACCTTGGGGTACTTGTACCGCTAACTTCCATCGGTCTTCGGACCGCACGCCTATTTGCCAAAATCCCTGTTTAAGATCAAGCACGGCGAACCATTTGCCTCCCGCTAGCTGTAAGAACAGATCACGCAGAGCCGGCATGGGATACGGGTCCGGTTTGGTTACTGAGTTCAATTGCCTAAAATCAGCCGCCGGTCGGAGCGAACCATCCTTTTTCGTAACATAAACCATTGGAGCACGAAAAACAGATGATGACGGTTCAAGAACGCCGGCTTCTATCATTTCTTGGGTTGCTCGAGTCGCTGCTTCTAATTTCTTGGGAGGGGCACCATATACTTTTGGTGGTTCGTAACCATCATTTAGTTCTAACCATAACTTAAACTGGTCGACCGTCGGCCCTGGACGCTCGCTACAATCAGGCAGTTGGAATATACTGTTATATTGGTTTTGAAGATTCTTCCACCATTCAGGCAGACAACTGGTCTCCTCTTGAATCTTATGGTTACCTATAGACTTTATTGATCTTATTCCTTCAGGCCGCGATAGGTATACCCGTTTATTTTGACAGTCTATCGTCTTAACCCATTTTCTAATGAAATCAAGTCCCAATAAGGGCGTCTGCGTATTCGAAACAACAAAAGACATATGATAGACCTTTTCATTTATTAACAACTTTGTGTCCCACTCGCCCACAGCCACCATCGATGCGCCCGATGCCTGACATAAACTTGCTTTCGTAGGTTTTATATTGTTCAATGGCCAAGTCAATGGTAGTACCGACACATCCGCTCCAGTATCCAATTGCATTATTACTGGCTGTCCGTTGAAGAGTTCTAAAAATTTAACTTTAATGAAAATTCTTACATTTGGCAGTGTTTCCCACACTTCCTTTTCTTCACAAGCCATCTGGTTCGGACCACTTTTTGGTTTGTTCTGCTGGTCTTCCTTCGATCTACCCGTCGGAGCCACCAAAGGATTAATTTTTGTGCCTTGTTCTCTCCCTCCATTATTTGTGAGATTGTTCACCCTGTTACCCCACTGCACTGGTCGTTCTCGAGGGGCAGTACATGGGTTTTGTTGCCGCTTATACGCCGTATTCGTCGGAGCCGGAGTCCTTATATACTGACTTTGCTTCCAGGCCACTGGCTGTTGCCTTCTGTCGCGGAACTGCTTATTATGACGAGAAGAATTCCAATACGGTATGTCGCTCCTGTCAGATGTTGTAACTGTACCCATGCGTGGAGATGCAGCTGCCATCTTATTTGTCATTATGGCCGAGCTTTGAAGAGCCTGAAGTCTCTCTTCAAGGCCTCCTGGGCTGCTGGATATTTCTCCGTATCTAGTAGGATCCAGCAGCATGAACATGATGGCCTCATGTGGTTGCAAGCCTGGTAAAGACTCGGTAAGCTTCGAGAACCACCGCTTGATACGTGCCATGGTATCCATGGGCATCTCACCCTTTAATGGTGTCAGGCTGTATAATTCTGAGAACACTTCTTGAGGCCTGGCCCGGAAATGATCCAACACGCGTCTTTTGTATTCTTCATATGTGAGGTCAACTGGCAATTCCAATTGGACAGCTACTGTCCGGTCCACTAATTCCTGTACAGCTACACGCACAATAGGTGCTTCCAATGTAAATTCTTGGGCTCGCACTGATGCTTCAAATTTTTCGAACCACAACTGTGGCCTTTCCACATCTAGTGGTGCCAACATCGGCTTAAACTCTGATGACGGTCTGAAATAACTCGTCGATTCGGCTGAAAACGCTGGCGTATTAACTCCTGATTCCTCTTCGGCGCGGTCGCCGTTGTTGTGTCCACCTATGTTTGATGTTCCACGAATTTGTATGTCGTTAGTGTTTATTATTAACGTATCGTCTAGACGAGCCTTAATTATGCCTAACTCGTCCGTTAAATTCTTCATTTGAGACGCCAGTGCCTGAATCAACGTTTCGACCCCACCAGAAGACATATTTATTTGTGCCATAAATGCTTTATTTTTACTCAATTATATATAGAATTTTATACGCACAACAAGAATCTATTTAATGAAACAAATTTACACATTAATTACTATATGTTCACATCAGCTCAACGTCTGCTTTTCTCATTGTGCTGCCTGCTTACTTCTTATCCGGGCGCTTCTGCGAGGAATTTCTGTTGAAATAATGTCTGCCCTAGATAAGACCTTTTGCTCATTATTTGTCTTAAAGGTGGCTATCGCCACAGTAAGTGATTACCTACTTCTTGCCAACTTTTTTTTTCGATAAGCCACAGCTGACTCTTCTACCAACTGAGCTTAGTTCGATATTCGGATGAAAACTGCCTGTCTTCTTTGTCAGGAAGTTTCTTATAGTGCTTTGGAAACATGAATGAAAAGCAAAAAACTACAGATTAGACCTTCATAAAAACCATTTCTGTTCGAATTATATTCAGATTTATGAGAGGCGTGTACAAAATTATGCACTGGATCGCATTGTAGAGTTCCACTACAAGTATCAGCCACTCACTATCACTGCGTTTATTGTCTACTCAGCTGCTTTCGCTTCATGACCTTTGTGACAAATCTTGATGAGTTTTTCACTCGTAGAAGAAGTAAACTAGCAATTCTTTAAAACAAGTGTGTGATCTTGCAGTAAACACCAATCCCATTGTATTTAACCAATCTTAGAAGAATATATCAAAACTGTCGACAGTCACATGTTCTGACGCGTTTTTATTTTCCATGATCATCATCAGAGTACAACAGCAAACTGACTAGTGAGGATCGAACCGAAATGCATATATATGGAGAGGAAAATTTAATATGCAGATCCTACATCTAGTAATTTGGCGTGCATTGTATATTACTGTAAATGTCAACTGCACAATTTCTATGCAGAAACGAACTACTTGCAGCTTTATAATATATATATATATATATATATATATATATCAGGTAAATGATCTATTCCCTGTCGCGCAACATGTTTCTTTTAAATCTTATTTAGGTACTAAATACGGTGCTACAGCAGTGAAGCTGCAAAATCGCTATCATCACATAAAAAACAATTAGTAAGGCAAGAGGAAAATATTTGTTTCATTAAAATCTGTTTAAAACATTGCGTAGTTCCTACATGTTTTATATTTAAATTGCCATTTCATTTAAATGATAAAGGTAGATCTCTTAAACATGAACTGACTTTGAACATAATGAATACATTGATTAGCGATTTAGAAAAACGCAAATATGAACTAATTAGAGAGAAAACTAAAATAAGATCTATGTTACTTTCCTTCTTGCACGCGGATGACTTTAAATGTATAGAGGATTTTACTGATGGCGCACGTAATAGGGAGATAAAAAAGGTTCACATCAGGCATGATAGAAAGTTAGTAAATTTGTGCATCTATAGACAGACCACAGTTAGGACGTGTCCCGTTGTAACTAATCGAGTGTTAAACCTCTCTAAAATAAATCTTAATGAGAAACTGCTTTAAATGCTTAATCGTGGTCTGAATACAGCTATCCAAATTGAGAAATCACCAAAAAATGAGATAATTACTGAGGCTGTTAAAACAGCACAATTCCTCTCAGAGAAGGATAAAGTTAGGTTTGAATTAGACGTAGCCGCAGCTGTGCTAACGTACACAGAGGAAAAATATAAACCAAATTATGAAATAAAAAGTCTCAGGAATGAGTTAATAGCAAACAGTGTGATAAGTTTGAAAGCAGACAAAGGAGGAGCGACGGTTCTGATGAGTGAATCTGACTATAATGATAAAATATATGAACAACTAGACAATATAGAGGTATACACTAAAATTAATAAAGATCCTACGGATAAGCTACAAGGAGAAGTTAAATTAGTGGTCAATAACATGATTGCTGAAGGAGAATTAGATCAAGCGCATGGTAACGCTCTCATACAAAGAGATACAGTCGC
Source organism: Eudiplozoon nipponicum (assembly GCA_029291075.1). Taxonomy (NCBI): domain Eukaryota; kingdom Metazoa; phylum Platyhelminthes; class Monogenea; order Mazocraeidea; family Diplozoidae; genus Eudiplozoon; species Eudiplozoon nipponicum. The sequence goes on along the minus strand of JAQBSW010006279.1, from coordinate 28,648 downwards.
TCCTAGAGTGTACGGTTTAGTAAAGATACATAAACCAGGCAACCCTTTGAGAGTTATTGTTAATGTCCAACATTCTCCAACATATAAAATGTCTAAGTTTCTATGTCATAGAATAAAGAAGTATTCGTACTTCTTAGACAAGATGAATTCATAACATTTGGTTGAGATTTTAGATAAATGTGAACTTAATGAAAACGATAGATTGGCGAGTTCAGATGTGGTGCCAATGTACACCAATATACCAGTACCTAAAGCACTAGACTATTTTCAGCGTTTCCTGGTTGATCATCCAGTAATATTGGAAGGAAGCAAAATGACGATAAGACACGTCATGGAGATGATGTACGTATGTATGTCCTCCACTTATTTTAAATTTAGGAATGCATTTTATAAGCAGATTAGAGGTGTTCCAATGGGGCAACCACTATCGGTTCCAATAGCCAATATCTTCATGCATTACATGGAGAAGACTCTCTTAGATATAACGCCCTTAAATCCTAAATTGTATGTACGATATTTGGATGATATATTAGTTATTTGGAATCACGGGGAGGATCAACTGATAAATTTCTTAAACATAGCAAATCAGGTGAGCGAGCTTAAATTTACAATTGAAAATGAATCATGTGGCGAATAACCATTTATGGATGTCAAGTTAATTAGAAATGGTACAAAAATAGAACGGGATGTTTATAGGAATGATACTTACTCAGGCATCCTTCTTAATTTCGATTCAAATCATCCATATGTAATGAAAATTAGTATCTTAAAATCGCTGACCATAAGAAGCCTAAGATTAACAGATAAAAAACATAGAGAGATTGAATTAGGTAGATTGCGAGAAATATTCAGTGCTAATGGGTATCCTCTAAAGTTAATTGAAGCAACTATAATGAGCGTTATAAGTAAATTTAATCATGACTGGAAGTACGTGAAGTCAAATAAAGCAAAAGATGACCGGAGGGTAATGGTTATACCTGACTCTAAACTAAGTAGGAAAATCAAAATGGTAGCATCAAAATACAATATACGTACTATTTTAAAACACACCCTTACCCTAGGTATTAAACTTCTCAACCAAAAGGAAAAGATAGAACCGTTAGACACATCAGGAGTATATGAAATTCCATGTAACGACTGTAACTTGATGTAACTTGATGAAACCATGCGCCCAATTAAGGTTAGAGGAGGGAAACATAAAGCCGCATGCAAGTATGCCCATGTTAATAGATCAGATCTTGCACGCCATACAGTAGAGACAGGACACACAATTAATTGGGATGGGTGCAGACGTATATCAATTTGTAGCCGTAGCAGATCGACTAGACTGATTAGAGAATCCATCGAAATTAAATCGAGAAATGACATAATGAATGAAACAGCCGTAGAAAAATCACTAGGTCCTATTTGGAATACAGCACTAAATAATGGTAGAAAACGAAGATTGCACGAATCAGAATCAGAATCAGAAACTCGCTCAAGTAAAAGAATAAGAACACTGGACTGATATTAACTTACAGAGGTGGAGAGTGAGTAATTCAATATCGCCTAATTTATTTTTGATTATCTTATTATTTCATCCTTGATTACTTGTTATCTTATTTTATCTGTTATCTTACGTTCTGTTGTTAGTTTAACACCTTTTAACAAACATTTATGTTTGCATCTTTCCTTATCATACAATTTTCAACTTCTTTTACGATCCTCCTTTTTATTTTATTTTAACTATCCACCTTAATAGAATACTTTTCCGTTTCTAACTTGATTTTGCTAACTCTAAATTATTTACTTTATTCACAGTATCTTGCCCCCTCCTCACCAGGATGCCACTCGTAATTACTTCATTTAGGATAGTACGTGTAAAAATAGGTCTGACGTGTGCGTTTAGGAAATGACAGTTATCATTTTAGTTTCATGTGAATTTCTGTTACACGTGCCGTTAATTACATGTAACAGATTATTTCTCAGTCTTAAGCAAACGCTCACACACACACACACAACACACAGACGTGGCATACGCTTATCTAGTGATTAGTCAGATGTTGCTAAATCGCTGTAATTTCACTGGGATGAGTGTACACGTGCAATAGTTGATTGCTCCTCAATCAAAAACAAACGAGAATACATACACACAGGTATGGCGTACGCTCATCTAGTGAGTTGTCAGTAATTGTGACTAAATCACTAATCTCATTTCGAAGCGTGTACACATGCAGAAATATACACAAACCAATTTAACATACACTTTCCCAGCATTTTATGCTTAAGAGATCTAACAACAAGTATAACTGGGGCAGTTTAAACTAATATTTCCACTGGACATATTGATTGTCAACTTATTATGATGAGCTTTCCATTGAAAAAGATAACCGTATTCGGTTATCGAAAATTTTGGAGAAAAAATCAGGAAGACAGCGGACGCAAACAAACCGGATCGCAACCCGATAATCAGGTAAATGATCTATTCCCTGTCGCGCAACATGTTTCTTTTAAATATTATTTGTATTTCCTGATGAAAATAAAGGCACAACAGAACACAAATTTAAACTCAGTGGTTTAAACAATTACTTGAAGGTTATTTGAAGTTGACATAACTGAGATGTTTAAATTACTGTCATTTATATCGATCATATTATTGTAAAAAATTATTCCGATATTTTGTTACTCTTCTACAAATAAGGATCAAACAACTTGAACCTCCTCGTTCCGATTGGTCAGTTTGGCACACGCTTGAACGGCGGTAAAGATGCTGCTTCCCCCCGTTACATATTTACACAATTGAATCAAATAACCCGTAATGTGTTTCATGAGAAAGATGACCCAATTTTGCGCTACTTAAATGATGACAATCAGTCAATTGAACCAGAATGGTACATACCAGTTCTCCCAATGGTGCTGGTTAATGGCGCCGAAGGCATTGGTACTGGATGGTCTACGCGGATACCGAATTTTGACGTACTTGATATAATTGCCAATATGCGCCGGATGATTAACGGTGAACCGATTCTGCCAATGCAGCCTTCTTTTAGAGGATTTCGTGGCGTTATTCAGGTTAGTTTTGAAGCATTCTTTTGTGAAACAACGGCCCGAATGTACTGCTCGTCTCGTAAATATTGTTCCAGATTTATGCCTTCTGACGCTCATCTGAGCGTGGGAAGGCATAGCCTAGCATCAAATAGTGAACACGTCGTTTTATATATCTGTCATGGCTAATGTTCGTCATTAGCTCTGCCTTTACGGAATAATGGAATGAATATATTATGCTTGACTTAAAGGCTTTGCTCTTCATGCTTTGGAGAAATGACGGGCTTATCCACGCCGGCTTAACACGATCTGAAGGTTCGGATCAAAATTGACCAAATCGACAGTTTTCGTTCCGGATGTAGCTCTTGTTTAACTTACATGGTAGCATAATAGCATTTTTGGAATGTTTGCGATCGGCAAATTGACTACCATAACTAATGTTAGTTCTAGGAATTGTTATACAACAAATTCCTATTTAAAAAAAATCTATTTCTGAATTATATATATATATATATATATATAGTCAGAAATAGAAAAAGACTATAACTAATATATATACATATATATACATATATATATACATATATATATACATATATATAAATATATATACATATATATATATATATATATATAAATATATACATATATATATATATATAGAATTAAGAAATAGAGATTTTTAAGTAGAATTTGTTATAACAGTCCTAGAACTAGCACGTGAGATTATAGTGATCAATTTGCCGATCTAAATTCCAAAAATGCTATTATGCCACCATATTAGTTAAACAAGGCATACATCCGGAACGAAAAATGTCGATTTGGTCAATTTAGTCAGACCTTCAGATCGTGTTAAGTCGTGTGAATAAACCAATTTTCCAAAGCATGAAAGGCAAACGTTTAAGTCAAGTATAATGTATTTATAATGTATATATATATATATATATATGTATATATATATATATATATATACTGTTATTAGGCAAAACGTTTCATTTTGCTACAATTCTATTAGACGGGACTTTCGTGTTGGATTACATGTATCTTGACTATTATTGATTGCCTAAATTGTTTTCATCGCAGGTTAGCAACTGCGATCTGATATTTCAAAACTCTGGTTTGTAACTTATGTCTCTGGCATTCAAACTTTGGTGACTTATGTGTAATTGTGAAAACATTCCCATCACCAAACTCATGGCGCTTTTTTAGCTTAGCCGATAGTTCTTGTTAATCGTGATTTTTTGTTTCATTTAACGCTTCGTGAAACTAAATCGTACAACTGAAGCAGAATACTCGTCATTATGTGTTTGATCGATTCTCAACTATCATTAATGTTCTGGTTTATTTTAACATAGAGCTTTGATTTATTTTATGGCTCTCTGGATCGGAGACGTAGATCTCCGTTCATCTGAATATAATTGTGCTGTCTTAATCCACTTTCTTAGTGTAATGGAAATTCTTTATGAACAAATCTGTTATGAATCAGGTTCCAATTTTGTTCTCATTATGTAATCCATACGGAATTATCAATCATCTAGACATTTTAAACGCGGAGTTTTGATTTTTCATTAATGTTTTACATTCATTATAATAGGATGTGGATGATTTTTCGACTAAATAATGTATGCATCAGTCGACGTTCTATGCGCAGTTTTCTTTTTGCAATAGTCGGGCAGATCAAAGCAATAAGTCTGGTTAAGAACGGATGCCTCACTAATGCATAACCATGAAGTTCAATTGTATGTGAGCTTTGAAAGTTGACTATGTATCAAATTATTAAAAGGGTGAATGGTTTGCATTCCCTTTAGCTAAATACTGTTTGTTGCGAAGAACTAATATATATGCAAGTATGTATTAGGTGTTGCGAACCTAGTAACAAATTAGTTCAGTTGTGACCAGAAGGATAAACCAAAGGCAACATGAACGGAAAGTATAATCCCATGCACATTCGCTTCGTGCTTACTGGCGACTCATCAGTAGGAGCCGGTATTACGCCCTTTAACCACTATATATTTGGTTCTATTATTCCACATTCTTCTACCAAATATATAGTGGTTAAAGGGCGTAATACCGGCCCCTACTGATGAGTCGCCAGTAAGCACGAAACGAATGTGCATGAGATTATACTTTCCGTTGATGCTGCCTTTGGTTTATCCTTCTGGTCACAACTGAACTAATTTGTTACTAGGTTCGCAACACCTAATACATAATTCCCTTTAGCTATTTGATTGAGTATCTCCGCAGATGAATCGAATGCATATTGCAGGCTTTTATAGATGGGGTTCCATATACTTCCATACTTTTAAACTGCAAGTGTCGAAGATATCCCGTGCGATTGATTAGGTGACCCTGACCATGCAGACAACATTGTATTTTTATTTGACATTCGATCTGTTCATGCTATCTTGAGTAGATTAGACGTCGCGTTTATATTGATTTTGTAATTGCGGGTTTATTATACATTTAAATTGTGTAGTATGGGACTCGCTCGTCTGCTTGTATAGTGTCCACGTGTGAATCATAGTTCTATGTTGGAAACGTTTTTCGACTTAGTATCGAATCGAGTTCAATGACGAGATTTTTATAGATTTGTAGTACAAGAATCTGACACAACTAGTTGTGGATTTTGGTTTTGTTTATGATGTGATGCGATGAGAACGACAACTAAGTTGTATTGCCGAGGTTGCCTTTCCTTAATGCTGACTTTGCCATAATGGGGTTGTGTATAGCTCTGGTTTGCTTCATTTCTGTGTGTTATATAGGTAAATATACTCATATTAACTGGATCCCCCGCTTAATAAATCCCATTCCTTTAATAATCTGTTTGGAGAAATTATTATTTTTTCACTATAGTTACTTATTTGAAATGAATTGCATTGCTTGTTTTGTTATTTTTCTAATGGTTAGATAGCAGTGAAACTGTAGTTACTAATGGCTTTTGTGTTGTTGTTCATAGTGAAATTATGTATTGTATTGTCCTATTATCCCACATTCTTGACCAAAATATATAGTGGTTAAATGGCGTAATACCGTCTCCTACTGATGAGTCGCCAATAAGCACGAAATGAATGTGCATGAAATTATACTTTCCGTTCATGCTGCCTTTGGTTTATCCTTCTGGTCACAATTGAACTAATTTGTTACTAGGTTCGCAACACCTAATACATACTTGCATGTATTAGGTATTCTGCGTTATCATCATCATCATCATCGTCATCATTATCATGCTCTCATCCCGTCAAACACATTTAACAATAGAAGTTACTGCTTAGTTAGACCAAACTCGAGACTTCACATGAAATGTGATGATGGCTGTGTCTCTTTAGACCCGGAAATGATCATGCTACCATTCCCGAACAGACTATCTTGTGCCCGCTCGTCGCCAGACATGTATATCTGTGGCTACAGGCCATTTCTATGGTTACAGGTATTGCGCATCTAGTTGCAAATTAGTTCAAATATGACCATTGACAGCATGAACGAAAAGTATAATCTCGTGCACATTAGTTTCGTGCTTAATCGCGACTCATCAGTAGAAGCTTGTATTACGCCCTTTTCCCACCATATATTTGGGTTATGTATGTGGGACAATGGGACGGTACAATCTCCTATGCGAAGGTGAAAACCTGTAGTAGTAAAACTAACTTCATAGGAAGTCTTCGACAATGCTACTACAAAGCTAACTCACTATACATAGTATATATACCGAGTATGGAAAGGGTACCAAAACTAGGGCTATTGTGTCAGTTCCCGATACTAATATTATGGTACCGAAAAGGTACATTGTGATTCGACTTAGCTTGTCGAATCGGTACATATTACTAACACGGTGGATTTTAATATCTGCTAAAGTTTACCAAAATTGAGAATTACAACTATTTCTAAACACCTGTTACTCCAGTAATTCCGTACACTCTGGCCTTGAACGACATAATGGTTATTTCCGTCAGCACAACACTGTTTTTAATGGTTATTCGATATTGAAGCCTCAGTATATTAATATTAATATTGTTATTAGCTGTATAATTATTTTTTATTGTTATTTGTTAAACGAAATAGTCTGCGCGTCATTATTATTATTATTATTAGTAGTAGTATTAATAATGTTATTGATGTTCTTATTATTATTAGTGATAATAGTATTATAGTTTTTATTATTCTATTATTATTATTATTATTATTATTATTATTATTATTATTATTATTATTATTATCACTTTTCAACATCATTTATTTTATCTACTTATTTTTATTTTTGTGGTCCCTCTATTTATTGAATTTAGAAACTTGATGTCATTCAACCACTGTTGCTTGAGATGCTATAAAACTCTATAGAACTCTGGCAAACATAGCCGTTTTTTATCAGTCAACAATGGCTTGTAAGAAAATAAATTGATCTCCATCAGTTGCGCTGCCTCGTTCGTGTTTTTTTGTATGCTTTAATTCTGTTTTACAGTAGGGTTGTAATATCTCAGCCAGCACCAAACTGGCTAAGAAATATGGTGGTCAGATTTTTACATTGCAGAAGCTGCTAAAGTCACGTTCATTCAATTTAGGTTTATAGAATACGTTTGTCTACCAAGATAGAGTCCATGTGTGCATCATCGTACTTGGTTGGAAACCATGTGCAGTTAATGGCATGGATAAATAATTTTAAATCTGTTTTATATATATATATATATATATATATATATATATATATATATATATATATTTGTGTGTGTGTTTGTTTATGACGTGATACAGTGAAATCCGCAAGGAGACTGTATTGCCGATGTTGCCTTGCCCGAATGCTAACTTGGCCATAATGGTGTTGTGGCGAGGTTTAGCTTGCCTCATTTCTGTGACTTATCCTGATAAACTTACTCATAGTAGATAAGTATTACTTCTCTCTGCCTCTCTCTCTCTCACTAATAATTTGTCTAAAATATTATTTCTACTTTCATTTATATACTTTTATCACTCCTTATGGTGTTATGGCAGCGAAACATTAGTCATTTTTGACTTTTGTATGGCTGGACATTATGATGATGATGATGATGATGATGATGATGATGAGTGAATCTGTTTGAGATTTCTAATAGAATTAACTTGACTGCGTTTCTACGTTAAGCAGCGTTATCTGCATTGTTTGACAGTATTTATAAAGCACTACAGAGAAAACTGTAAGCAAGCTCTATTACTGATGTCGTCTTGCTAGAGAGTTAACTTGAGCATGATGTTTTATTACCCCAGATAATTAACTCCATGTGAACGAGATCCTCTTTCATTGATCACTCTCTGTTAAAATTCTTTACAATCTTGGTTTTGTAGTTTTTTTCATTTGAGAAATATATTATTGTTATTATTCGTTTTTTATTTTATTTTTCTTTTAATTAGGTAACTGTAAAACATCAATTATTTACGACCATTGTATTGCTGTTTGTGGTGAGGATGATAAGTTAAGGAATCTTGCTTTGTTTTTACATTATGTACTTAAGTGCTTAGCAAAACGTACAAGACAATTTTTTTAAATATCAGTTGATAGGAACCAATCGTTATGCAATTCATGGTGAAATTGCTGTTATTAACACAACAACAGTAGAAATAACCGAGCTGCCGATTCGTGTATGGACTCAACACTATAAAGAGACTGTCCTCGAACCGATGCTCAATGGCTCCGATAAAGTAAAACCGGTCATCTTGTAAGTTGTTAGTGGTATCTTGTTGTATATTGAAATTGTTCTATTGTTACACGCGTTTCTCTGAATATTTATATTTATCGATAATTCGTCTTAGTTATCGCCTTTCTGTCTACTTATTTATACATCATTATCATGATCACAGGCAGGAATATAATAAACAATACTTCAATAAAGTACAATCCGGGTAAGAGATAATAATTATTATTATTATGGTATGGTTAACTATTTAGAACAAAAATTGTGTATATGATTTATAAACGAGTGGTGACACACATAAGGGAGGCAACCTAAACATCTATGTCATCATTTTTAAGGCAAGGCGGCTTCAAAATACGGCTTCTTTGCGGGTATGGCTGTATCGCTGCATACACAAGGAAAATCCTCGTAGTTAAGTCCGCCCGACAAAGATAAAAGTGTTAAAAAAATCTGCAACAAAATCGCCGTTGATCTAGACTTGATGACATATCGCGTTGGATTACCAGTTAAAAACTATGATGCGCACGTAGTCCCCATCCTGATGGACGATTTGGCCTTATAGTACCCAATTAGAGTGTATTTGACTTTAGCCGTTTCTGCCATGTCAACTTCTGTCCACCTTGCATGATCGAGTCAATGCTGCTGATGAAGCCCTATTTCTTGGTCAATCCAGAAATACATCTACGGATTTCAGCGCTGGTCATTTGTTGTTTATATACTGTCTCTCAAACGAAGGTGGTCGAATGTCTGTAAGCGTCCAAAATCAGCAAATCTAAGGGACCGAGTCTCATTAGCGTATAATAAAACTGCGCGTGCATATGCATTTTACAAACCGCCTTTAAAGCCGAGTAATATACTTTCGTTTCTCCATAAATGTCGAAGGTAACAGAAAGTTCTTCTTTCTTTCGCGATTCGCATATTCGCCTCCTCAGACATATTGCCTGATTTATTGCTCTAACTGCCAAGGTATGTAAACTTGTCAATTGCGTCCGGATCTTCGCTTTGCTGTTGCAGAGTTAGAGTTAGGTTTTCGTGATCGTCTGTGAGTATTTTTCATGTAGAGGGTGCGAATCTCATATCGAAGTACTAGTCAGCGACTGCTAATCTTTCCACGATGGCCTGAGCAGAATCTCGATTGTCGAATAATAATACGATATAGTCTGCATAGTCGAGGTCGACTGATCTACTGCCCAGGAGAACTTCAACATCTGTATTCTTAACGTGTGGAAAAGTGTTGTTCATAATAGCATCGATTGCAAAATTAAACCACAATGGGGAAATTGAACAACCTAGTTGAACATCACTTCTGATAGTAAAATAGTGTGCTATTCCATTGTACAAATCTGGAGTGCACACCGCTTTTCGACAGAATATCGAATAGAACCTTGCAATCCACCGAGTCAAATGTACCCGTAAAGTTTAGAAAGACGGATATTTTGGGACTGCCATATGCATGTCACTATTTAAGAACGTGCCTTATTGTAAAAATATTGTCTAGATAAGGTCGTTCTGACCAGAATCCGGCCCGAAGATAATCCGAAATATTTCCAACGCACAAAAAACTGGAATTCAGCCCGTGTTAGGGATATAGAAGAACAAGCTGGACTCCGGCCATGCAGAGATTGTATAAGTAATATTTTTATCCTAATAAGAATTATTGAACTGCTACATATATATCACCGTTACATAATGGCCGTCTTTCAAGAGTTCAAGGAGGAATTTGATTGTGTAGACTCCAAAGTTCTATTTGGTATTCTGCGAAAAGTTGTATGATCGCAAAAACTGGCAAATCTTGTATATGCTTTCTACTCATTCACTTCTGGTCACATTAGAATGTATGAGAATCAAGAAATCTAGACTAGTGATCTCCAACCTTTGCCATTTAAAGAAATGCTAATCTCATTCCACCTTAAAAATAATGTGTACAATACCTCTGCGCGTGCAGTTTATATGTATGCTATTGAAACTTGGTCCTCTATAGTCGAAAATCTTCGAGGCTTACTAGAATTCGACAACCGTTTCTTGAGAAGTATTAATCATACAGGTTACCAACGAAACAGGAAATTCTGACTTCTCTAAATTGGCCAGTATTAGCATAAATGCATGTCCTTTTTTCGGAATCAATTTTGTGAAAACTGATGTCGCCTAAAAATTGCTTTTAGAGGTTGGGGTTGTTCCGATTTTGTTTTTTACTTCAGTAACTCTATCTGAACAAGATCAATCAATCTCCTTTAACATTTAAATACAATTTTTTCTTTTAAATTTTGTCTTTTATTTTATGTGACAGTTGAGTAAATTTGCCTCAATTGCGGCAATTATCAGAAATATTTGACGGGCTCACAATAAGAATGAAACTGGTCTTCGTATCAAATTCCCTTTACTACCTTATACGGTGTTTAATTTATGCTGACAGCATATATATAATTAAATGCCTTCATAAAAATTCAATTCAATATCACTTCCCCAAGTGACATTGTGTCTTCTATAATGGCAGGTATGAAGTGACTAAATAGAACGTTAGGTCGAAAGAGTGGCCAAATAGGCTCCTTCGGAGGGAAGGGCTAGGCAGATCTTAAGGTGGTATCGATTAGACCGCTTCCGTCATTACCGGGATCTCCTCAATTCTATGCCAGAATTGCGGCGATGCGGGACTGGAACTAAGGCACATTTGCTTAGGATTTTTGCACTCGTCCACTGTTCCATCTCTGCTGCGCAATACACACAATTTTCAGTTGTACAATAACTAATATTTTGGTAAGCATTTACTTCAGATGGAGCTTATAGTGCATCTCTTTTGATCTACAGTTATTACTAGCCACACACTGTCTATCAATGTAGGACATACTCCATGTCGCCTATGGAAAGACATTTAATTTAAGTTTAATGTCAGGATTTTGATTATTATACATATATGTTATATGTTTAAATTAGACACGGCACAAGGTTGCAGTGGATCGGTTTCATCATTATTGTCAAATTGTCAAGTTATTATTATTATAATCAAGGTTGCGATCTTGATATAAGCACCTTACCCATTAAATACTTACATATGTCAGTTTAGACTAAGAATTGTATATTGTAGAAAAGGCAATTCATCCAGTAGACCGGTTTCGCCCTTATTGAGAACTCATCATGAACTGGTGAGAATTTGCCGCAGACAGGGTTCGAACCTGGGCACGTCTGCTTCGGAATCGGGTGCTCTAACCACTGAGCCACCCTGCCGCATACTACACTGCACACAATTTCCAGTCATGTACTAACTATTGTAATTTTGTTAGTCTATTTTTTTCTTTAGATGGAGCTCATATGGCATCCATTTAGAGACAAAGTTTTAACCAACCATCCCAAATCTGTCATTAGTCAACAGACACCACACTATATGGGGAAATGGTATTGAAATAAACATAAATAAACAGTTATATTCTAACTAATGTAACTTAGTTAGTCTATTTTTCTTGTCAGAATTTACCTCGCATTTACTTATGAGATGCGTATTCATCTACTGCCATATATATATATATATATATATATATATATATATATACCTTATATATATATATATATATATATTCAATTCTCCTTTGTGTCCATTTAAAACTTACTTATTATGCATTGAATCTTATGTTCAGATTACTATTGCTTTCTAATGCACATCTCCTTGTTTAAGGAAACAGCATATATTGCCACGTATTAATTTGGATATGCGACGTTGCATGATTACGTGGCATTTGAGGTTACTTATATTTCTATGGCGGAGTATAAAACGAAAAATATTGGCTCACCTCTTTAATCAACTTCTGTTAAATTGGCAGTGGCTCTGAATTGTTTTCATATGACACTAATTTTTGTGAACATTTTATTTTTACTAATTTTATTTGGTCTTATTTATATCAGGTGTTTATTATCCTTTATAGCATGTAAATGATTAGCATATACGCTGTATATAGGTTCGTTTTCATGACTCGCTACAGTAAACATTCATTTAAAATATTGCCTCATCTTGCCTTATTAAACATATTTACTTCAAGCTCGCAAACTTTATTTAAAGAATTGTTACCACCACCCGCGCAATCAATTATTGTTTAATTATTAAACATATAGTTTAATCTAGGCTTGATGCATACACTTACTGTTCAATATCATAGTTAGTTTGAACTTTAGAAATAAATATTAATATATAATTTTATTTCAAAGTTGGTTCGTTGGCATGAAATTTATAAATCCGTGTACTTTATTGTTTTACTTCGTGATGGATTGCGTCCAATTGATTGATTGCTTTGCTGCATTTCATATGCTTCGGAGGTAATTTACTTGCAAGCGAGTATCGCAATACCTGTTTCATTTGGAAAACGAATTCAAATCAGTACAGTTGTTCTATCTTTTTTATTAGAATTACTTGCTAGAATTAACTTTCCTATTTTTTATTAATGTGTATCCAGAATGTGTATTTTGTTTTTATGAATTTCAAAACGCCTCCTGTTGTAGGGATTACAAAGAATACCACACGGACTCGACTGTTCGTTTTGTGATTAAAATGAAGGCTGATAAACTGCGTGCAGCTGAAGACTTTGGTCTACATAAATTCTTTAAACTTTCTTCAATATTGACTACAAACTCGATGGTGCTTTTTGACAAAGATGGTTGCATAAAGCGCTACGAATCTGTTGGTGACATTATCCAAGACTTTTTCAACATGCGTATTAAATGGTTAGTTTAAATTCATGATTCTCTCAACAATATGAATATGCTTGCTATATGCATATATATATATATATATATATATATATATATATATATATGAAGTATTGATTACCTACTAACAAATTAATTTAAAAAGGATGAGAGATATATGTAAAAATTAGCACAGAGATACGATATAATCTCATGAACATCTGCGTTTCGCGCTAACTGCCGAAGATTGTAGCCTGCACTATGCCGTAAACGCACTTTATATTTGGTCAATAAATATTGGAAAGTTCGCCGGTCCTATCAGTTGTGCGTATATATATTCATGCAGTAAAACAATCAACTTCATATAGATTCTTCTGCAATTCAATTTGAAAACCAACTCACCATATGTAATGTACCATATGTGTAAGGGGAATCAAACCATGGTTTTGGATTTAGGAAAAATTTCACCATTTTTGAACGCCTGATCAAATTCAAAGATGGTTGTGATCGTAAAGCTGCTTCGTACTGTTGGGTTGTCGGTAAGCGTAAAAATTATGTATGCATGAAATTATGTCTTCCGTCAAGACTGTCTTGAGTTTATCCTTCTACTTATAGTTTAAATAATATGTTACTAGGTGCGCAATACCTAATGGTCGATTCCACCTTCTGTTCATACTGTGGCATATCCTATTTCAACTAATTTATTACCGGGTACAAAATACCTAAGACATAATTGGAAAGATATTAGTCATCCGAAAGAGAGGATATATAGTTGTTAAATTTTATGCTGATGGATGTCATGCCTACTTGAAAATGAGAAAAATGTTGGTATTTTTTCTGTAGTACAATGCATTTCTGGTTACCTAATATGATGTGCGTGTTGAGCGTAGTGCCAGCTCTTACTTTTGATTTGGCAGTAAGCAAGAATTTTGTTTTATAGTTCGCGCTGATTTTGACATAGCCCTCTAGTTTATTTGCACTACATTGTTGCGAGTTAAGCAATACCGAATACATAAATCCGGTTTTTAAAAAAAATACGCTCTGTGTCTGTTGCGTTTGCATACTTGGCCGTAGAAGCTGTATTACTGGTATTGCCTTGTCTTAAAGGTGGTTTGGCTATTGTTGTGTTGTCTAGAGGTTAAGTTTGCCTCACTTCTTTGTGCCATCTACGTAAATATACTCACAGTTACAAGATCCTCCTTCTCGTTAATCATTCTCCTTTAATGTTTAATGTACCTAAGTTATTATTTTTGTCATTATTATTACCTTAAATAAAATTACTTGTTTTCTTTTTATTTTTATTATAGTTATGTCAGTGAAACACAAGTTATGTTGCCGTGCATGATAATGAGGATGATGATGATGATGATGGTTGTGGTGGTGAAGATTATGATATCATACATACATAAATGCATATGAAAAAGCAAATATGTATGCATTCATGTAAGAATACAAAAATGCATGCACAAACATGCATACACGTAAACGATAAATGGTTGCGCGGGCGGTAATAAAAATTATTATAATCAAGGTTGCGATCTTGATATAAGTACCTGACCCGTTATTTACTTACATATGTCAGTATAAACTACGAATCGTATAGTGTAGAAAAGGCAATTCATCCAGCAGACCAGTTTCGTCCTTTTTTGGAACTCATGTATTGGCCAGAAATTTCCGCGGACAGGGCTCGAACCTGGTCACGTCTGCTTCGGAATCTGGTGCTCTAACCTCTGAGCCACCCTGCCTGTACTTTTGAGGTTCATTTCAACTGTTCTGTTATTTCTGGCTTATTTCTTGCCTTTTCACAAGATGTGACAATCTCTCCAAAATAGGTAAAATACACTTATAATGTATGTAAACTATCTCGTTCCGAAGCGGCTATTTATATTTTTTTATAATAAATGTAAGTTCGTTTTTGTGTTAATATTTATCCAATCATAGTATAAATCACAACAGATATATACATATACACGAATAATGAGTTAGATGCATGCGTTTCAAAGTTGCGTTATTTTGCCGAGAATTCTGTGTAAAAACGGTTAAAAACCAGCCGGCCAATATTTAGATGCATCGTTTACCCTAAGTTCGTTAAACTGTGTATTTTTCTTTGATACAGGGTCTAGACATTAAGGCACAGGGCTTTAGGGAAATTGAAATGAGCTAAAAAATTGCAATGTGAAAATCTCCCACATAAATTAATTTTTAATAATTATATTAATATTATTTGTGATCTCGAGTAATAAATTTTTAATTGTTTAGATGGTAGAAGAACGCAGTTATTGTGGTAAATTTATTTTTAATAATATTCGTTAATATCTTATCTTACTAAGGATTAATTCGTTTAAGCTTGACTACAAAAAAATTAAATTACAAATTGAGTATAAACTGCTTTCCAATTAAATGGATGCATGTTTTGAGGTCGTACTATATCTGTCACATGCGGATGAATTTGAATTTGCATTGCTGCGATATTCAATGAGTCTGCATATGTTTAATTAAATCAAGATCGCGATTTTGATAGAAACACCTGTCCCTTTATGTACGTATATTTTTTTAGTATAAACTAAGCATTTTATAATGTAGAAAGGACAGATCATCCAGTAGACCGTTTTCGTCCTTGATTGGGAACTTATCACGTGCTGTCCAGAATTTGCCGCAGAAAGGGCTTGAACCTGGGCACATCTGCTTTGAAATCTATTGCTCTAATCACTGAGCCACCCTGCCGCATACTACACAAAATTTTCAGTTATATACTAAATAATTTTTCTTGGTTAGCCTTTCCTTTAGGTAGAGCCTATATAGCGGGTCTTTAGACCTGAAGCTTCAACTAACCACCCAAAATCTATCATTGTAGGACATAAACCAAGCTACCTGGGGACGTGATTTTGAATTGGATATTTATATAATTAAATGAGCATTGGTTGCGCGGGCAGTAGTAACAATTAATTAAGTCACGATTGCATTCTTGACATAGATACCTTTCCTATTATGTAAATAACTTTGTCAGTACAAACTTAGCATTGTATAATATAGATACGGCAATTCATCCAGTAGATCGGCTTCGTCATTATTGTTAGCTAACCACACACTGTCTGCTTATGTTGCTTGCTTCCTAGTTGTCTGACATGTGGTCATTCGTTTAGTGCCAGCTGTTTACCAATCTAGGTTCAGCATTCGCTCTGATTAAATTGTGCTTGCAGACAATGCAGAACCAAAATAGACAAACGATCGAGATACAAATGCGCACACTATCATCAAACAGACGATGGGAAATTAATTGGCTGATGTCGCCTTGCCCGAATGCTAACTTGGCCATAATGGTGTTGTGGAGAGGTTTAGTTTGCCTCATTTCTGTGAGTTATCCTGATAAATTTACTCGTAGTAGCAAGGTTTTCCTTCTCTCTCTACCCCTCTCCCTCTCTCGTAAATCTCAATAGTAATTTATCTAAATTCACTTATATACTTTTTTTCACTCCTTATGGTTATATGGCAGTGAAACATTAGTCACTTGAATTTTGTGTGGCTGGAAATGATGATGAATTGGCACTAAATTTATGATCAGATGTCATAAACCCCTCGTGAGCTGTCTTTGTTGTTAGCTTTAAAATCAGATTACTATTTGGACCGAAATTCAAACTCTCCTTCGGTTAACATATGATCTTTTCCAAGAAGGCAAGTCGTTTTTCTATAAAGTCGTTTTTCTTCAATAAATTAATAAACAAAACTTTTTACTGCTGTGCGGTTTCTTTCGAAGTGAATACTTTAGCTTTTTAATAGTTGCTTGTCTAGTTTTAAGATCGACTCTGCCACATGTTTACAATTGTAATATTCAAGCGTCACTTAAATCTTTCAAATGTACTCAGAAATGATTTATTTTAGCATTAGATGTTTCTGAACAGGAAATTTCAAAGCGATGAAGTTTTTCACTGTTATAAGGTGTCTAAATTTTGCGGCTTCTTCGAAATCGAACGCAAGAAATGTGGAAATTTGCAACATAGTCTGCTATAGACACTAATTCCAATGTCTTTGATATGTGATCTCTTTTTTTCAAAATGTTATCGCATTTAACGACAATGCATGTAGGATAGATATTCTTTAAATGCACCAATCACCTATTAATCGACATAACCCTTTTCGAACGTTTTGAAATGTAAATAAGCGCTTTCGCTCTATCTTATCAACTGAGTTACTGGAGAAATAAGGCACCAAGTAGTTTTGTTTAAATATAGTCCACATAGAAGATAATTATATATATATATATATATATATATATATATATATATATATACTGGTCCAAATGTCAAAAAGAAAAAACATATTTAAGTAAAGTTCTGTATAGGGCTTGGAAAACGCATGTTAATGCCAGTGCATAAGTAAATTGTTGTTACTCTCACAGTTCCGGACAACGTCGATTGTCTGAAATAGCTTTTAAATATGGAATCATAATGACGCACCTAATCTTTATCAAAATTGAAAAGCGCTTTCTTGGTATGTCGTAATTTTCTTACGAAAAATCAAGTTTTGTTATAGATCTACGTGAAACACCAATCTTATTTTACACAAATCAGGTTGGTATGTGTTCCGACAAGCGTGGATTCAATCCTCTACTGCATATGCCTAAATATGATTTTCCACAGTTACAATTTTAATTATAGATTATGTTAGATTCAGGTTGCAATGGAATTTTGTTTTTTACACGAGGTAGATAATTTTAGGCGGGAGTTATTATCAAGACTAAGTCATATACGAAATATGCAAATATGAAAGAGGAACTCAATCTATTTTTTATTTGCTTCATTTCCTCTTAACCGTTTTTATTATGAGTGAATATACAATGGTTTCTTATCAACTGTTAAACTTTCATAAGTTTTATAATATTAGTTTGATACATATGATAATATGAATAGTTCGTACATCAAAATATGTTTGTAAACAGTCTGGCGAAGATTTACGCAATTTTTATTTCAATGAGCAGTAAATGTTGAAATGGATATATTGCGCTTTACATGTTTTATTATGGGACGCAGATATGCCAAATATGCCACTAGTTCTACGTTTGAGCAACACGTCAAGCAAAGCGTGAGTATCATCATCTACGTTTTCAAGTGCATGTATAAAACTCGGATATCATTCATTGAATTTATTGAGCAATTCTTCGGCACGTGCACGGCTATCACAGACAAAAAATATATAAGCATGACGGTTATATAATTTAAGTTTTCTAACTTCCTTTCCAGCGTGAAAATAAACATATCGGCAAGGAGAGAAGAAAAGCCGAGTCTGTAATTAGACATTATTTTTGTCTTTATAGATGAGCATTAATCATGATTTGAATATCTAAATAGCATAATACTGGAATCTTTACAATTACGTTTCACGCTGTCTTAAATTATGAAATTATCCATTACATATTGACATTAAATCTCATTAGCTTCCTCTAAATGGACACCAGAAAAGTAAGACCCACCGTAAACAGACCACATTCATTGATTTAAAATTTTCACTTTCAACTTTAAAGAAATTTTTCAAACTGTACACCAATACGTGATTCCTCACTGATTTGAATATGTTATGTTGACTGCTTTTTCCTATTTGTTCAATATATTGGTAAATAATTTGATGCGAAGGCTCTTCTAAAAGGTTTAAACGTTATTTAAAATATTTAATGAGCAATAATTGATTTTTTATTGGAAAAATAACTATTCACCATGCGTTGTCGTTAAATATGACAAAAATTTTGAAACTGAGTTGTAAATTAGCAAAGAAATCTGAATCCGGCGTTTTTTACAGTCAATGAGGCAAAGCTTTACATTTCCCGCGTTCATTTTCGAGGAAGCTGAAAAATTTAGACTTATCTTATAGCAGCGAAAATCTTTATAGCTTTTGATTTACCTGTGCAGAAAAGACTGCAAAAGTAAATCATATCCGAGCATATTTAAAATATCTGTGACGTATTGAATGAATTAAGTTTTAAAACGTTTGTTTATATTTATGCATATATATGACTGAATATTCTGTTTACTAAGCGTTAAAAGATACATTAATTTTGTATAGTATCGATTTAAAACTTTGCATAATAGCATTGTGCATTTTTATAGACAGCATTTTCATTTTGTGGAATAAGTCCGGTAGGAATTGGGTTAATGTGAGCCTATGATAATTGTTGTCGCGAAGCGTTATTTTTATGGACTATATAAACAAACGCGGTTGTTTATTACATTTACTCCATTCTCTTTATAACGCTTGCAACTTAACTTCGAAAAGTTTCTATTATGACCAAATGGATAGCAAACGTATTGGCTAAAATTGAACTCCAGAAGCGGTTGTAGGAAATTCAATCCCCAGAAGGAAGGTATCATGTCAAGAAGTGTACACTAAATAATATGGAATTTAAAATTTGTAGTCTTTGAATGATACAGTAACGTATATGCAGTGTATATGCAACGACAAGCATCTTAAATTTTGACTCTCAGTGTCGACAACTCTTTGTGCTGTTCTGATGAGGAATCAGTATCGTCACGTACTCATCGGTGGGTAATAAAACGCAATAATTTACTGAAAACCCTCGATTATAGGTGCTGAGCTGTCTCCTTGTTTCTGGCAATAATTGTTTTTTACTTAATTTTATCTATTTTAAACGCTTTGCTTATGACAGGTATGAAAAGCGCAAAACGTATCACGAGGGTATGCTGGCTGCGGAGGCCTGCAAACTTGAGAATCAGGTGCGCTTTATCCTAGCCATGATAGAATCGAAAATCCGCATTGAAAATCAATCAAAGAAGGAACTCATTCAGCTACTCCATGCTCAGAATTATAGTTCAGATCCTGTCAAAGAATGGAAGGTATTTCGTCTTAATTAGTGCTGTAATATAATAAATAAAAATTGATTTATTTTTTAAGTTTGAAAAGAAGCATGTATATTCACAAAAGTAATTGTTCACTATGGTCTTTGAATATTATTGTTAAAAGCAAGTTTTATTTACACAAATGATCACTCTTCTATACAACTTTGACGGACATTAAAGGATCTGCAGCTAGGAATCTTTAATGCTAGTATATACTATTTAAATGAAATTACTCAAATTGGCCTTATTATTATTTTTGTTGTTGGAGAGTTGCTAGGCTATGCTCGAAATATAGAATTAACGAATTTAATTCTTGTTAAATTATCTTATTTCCTTTAACTCACTATTTGTAGCTTCTTTAACTAAACGGATCCCTGTAAACAGTTGACTATGTGCGATACGCATAAAGACGTCCAATTCTATCAATGCCAGAGACCATAATCGTCTGTATTTGCATTCCTCATACCTATTTCAGCATGGACGCTTTCTACTCCGATCTAGGTTTTCTACTAAGTATGGCTACGATTTCAGATATAGTCTTGGTTATGGGTGTCACGAATGCTCAAATTGAGCAATACAGAGACGCAGAATTTCATCTAGGTAGCGCACGATAATGGTGAAAAGCTGTTGGATATCTGCGCGGACCACAGCTTATACTTCAGTAGCACGAATTTCCAACGCAGTTTTAGGCGTTGTGACATATGCCATATTCCACTCACCCACCCCCCTCCGAAAAACTGGAATTGTATAAATCTTAATGCAGTTAGTTGTAGATGGCGTGGCAATATTCAAAATTGTCGTTTGTTTTGGATAACGTGTGTTGGATCGGCTTATGCACCTATCCGCTGTCAATTTACACTTACATTTTATGGAAGACTAAATAAGAAAAAACCTGAAACTAATATAGTCAAAATCGAACAGCCGTTTTTACAACAAACATATAGAATTTTTAAAAGATGCGGTTACCCCGTATTGATGAAATTTCAAACGTACTGTGTCATAAACACAGCCAAACCTCGCAGCTAACTTTGCCCAACTAAGAAAAAGTTAAGATGATGATTCTACTAGAAATCTACAACAAGAACGCCAATGAGCTTGACTCGATGCAATAGCGTACGGGGTTTCAAATGAAGAACTCTGATGTGCACGTGAACACGATCCTGGCAGATGAGCATCAATTACAAAATTTCAAAATATGAGGAATGTGAACAGCTGTAACGAACACCAATGCTGATAGTAATGATGTATTTTAATTAGTTGTAGAGCAAAAGTATTTTAAGAAAGAGTGTATAATATTGATAAATTTAGTGGGTATACCGCTTTTCGGCAGAATATCGAACATAAAAATTGCGACTCTTGTCGTCCAGACCGGAATCTAGCTTGTTATTTAATAGGCGATGCATGTGAGATGAAAAAACGGTATAATTTAATGAAGGAAAATAGCCTAGGTACGACTGGTGTCAAGCGAATACAACGATGATTAGCTCACGAATTCCGATTGCATATTCTTTAAATCAAGTTTGCGAGCTTGAGATAAACACCAATCCCGTTGTATTTAACCAATCGTCGAACAACATAACAAAACTACCGCCAGTTGCAACGCACTGACACTTTTCGACCATCCATGATCATCATCAGAGTACGACGGCAAACTGACTAGCATATTTTAACGATAGTAATGCTGGTCGGCTTACTCCAAGCAAGTAGCTCGGTCTCTTCATTCAATATAGTGCGAAAACGGTCAGTCAACGACCTAGAAATCATATCGCCAACATCATCAGATAAGCTCTGAAGTAAATCATCGAGACCTGAAGATTGGCGATGTTTACGTGATATAATTGCATTTCGTATTTTTGACTATGATATTTGTTTAAGTTATTACTTGAATGATTGGTGCGTAGTGGGAGCTTCATATGTCAACTCTCCACGATTTGCGTTTGCGGCTTGTTGCTTTGTGCTATCATTTTGTACAGATCCGATTGAACCCCATTTCCGAGTATGCATCGATGTAGTCTTATCTTTGGCCAGGTGTGGATTCGTTCCTTTTAATCCGAAGGCTTCAACATCGTTCATACTAAGCATTGGAAATGAGGTACGATCTAATCTTCGTTGACTGGCGACGTTTCGATTCTTCCTTTCCGGAATCATCAGTAGGCCTCTAATCACACATAAACTGTACAGTACTCACAAAAGAAGATTTAAGAAAATGTGGTCATTTGCTTAAATCTTTAAGAAAATGACGACTCTACACCAAGTCGGAAAGAAAAAATCGATGCGTACTTGGAAATGGTTGCTTAAGATGTTTTGAATCCGTTGATCTAAAGACGGTTTCTGCGATCGGGCCTGACGCAGATGCCTAGGAAAGTTGATCATTGAAGAGTTCTGCTTTTAATTTTCTTGGACTTGATACAAATTTGTCTACATCTTCTTGCTCAGTATTTGTCTCCTCGGTCTTTCTGGTTCAAAAGGATTCAAGATCGGCTTTCATACTACTTTTAAGTTGGCGACTTACAACTATACAAGCGTTTTTACAAGCTGACCTAGATTGTTGTTGGAGCCTGATTTCGAGAATCGTAATAGATTTTACAGAGACACAATTACTTTTTTATGGGAGCCTACAATACCAAATACAATAGCATTTGCATTGTGCATAGTGGATCTTGTTGTCATCCGTAGTACATTCGAATTTTCACTATCAGGACCAGTTAACTTTGATATTAGAGTAGTTTAATATTTTTGTTAGAATGTTTGTTTTCGAGTTTGCCTATATCTATTTGAGATTTCTTGCTATTTATTTTTTCGTAAATTTTGAGAGAAAATCTACAACAGATAAGTGCATGGTCCGAGTCGACGTACGTGTTTCAAAAAGAATGACAATCCATTTTGCAAGCACACTATCTGTAAATAATTGCTACATGACCTATTTGAGTCCACTATTGTCCAGGGGCCCTAGGACGCTATGAGGCCCACGTTTGTTCAACATTATTTCGGGCATATAGCCTAAAGTATATATGCCACCTAAACGAAATTCTGCGTTGTTCAAACACCCAGCTTGAGCATCTTACCCATAATACAGATTTCATCTGAACTTCTTGCTCCACTTAGTAGAGCTCAGGTCGGAGTAAGGAGCGTTCTTTCTGGAGAACATATGAAGATATAACGTAAGGTAAATTTGATTACGGTTTCTGACATTGATTTTAGCAGATGGATTTAAGCGTGTCGCACAAAGTCGGCTGTTTGTAAGGTTCTACTCAATTAACTAAATTTCAGGTTGCGAGCTCATTGATCGGCTTGAGAAAATTCCGCGGAATCAGAGGTTAGAAGTTGATAATCCGTAAATAAGAATGCTACATCTAGCTCTGTAATACTCAGGTTTCGAATACGCAACCTATATAGATTTATAATTTATCCAATGTAGTACTAAAGTTACTTTTTTCCAGTTTATTTCAATGTTAATACATTGAATGTGCTAACTTCCATAATGTGTTTGACTTAATAGATCGCAAAGTTTTATTTGATATTCTGTCGAATAGTGTCATGATAACTAACTGTGGTAATTTTATACGTGCTGTCTATACAAGCACCCCCGATCGAGTTAGTTTCAACAATGAATTAACACAACTATGTTACTAGCAGTGGTCTTTTTCAAGGTTGTCCATATTCCCAATTAAAATAAGTGATATATGCCATTATAAATCGTACTCTTCCATATTTTATGAATGTAGACGTCGAAGTTTTTCTATTCAGTAGATTAAGCAGTCCTGGCTGAGGCGGAAGGTATTCTGCCAAGACCACCTTGCGTAGATAAGCAATTGTTGTACCATCTTTCGGTATAAAATTTGCACTCTCCAAATGTAAAATACTTCTACAGGATCAACCATGACCCATTCTGTTGCATCAATGTGACGGTCTGGGTGTATTTGTCATGTTTACATATCTTGATAGCTGTTTCAATCACTCGGGCACTATAAGTGACGAGATGAATTTAAGAATCACAAAAGCTCGTGTAGCTTTCTTCAACATTTTTTATCTATTGAGAAACGCGATTTTCTCACCTAACCCTAAAGTTCGTGTGTAAAATGCATGCACACGTGCTGCTTTGTTATTGGGCAGGTCAAACTTGATCATTTATAATCGAAAATCTTACACACATATGACCATTTGAACATCATTGTTTGAGAAGCGCTGCCAATATCGGCTACCAACAACGAAATATCAACGTTGATCTACATAGATTTTTTAATGATTGGTTAACAAGTGCTCTTTCTTAATTAAATCGATAAGATATCAGTAATTGCTCTGGATCGGTCGCATTGTACGTCTACCTTCATTTCGATTGCTCAGAACGTCATTATTCTATTAACCTGCGCCAGATTTACATCAGAAACAAGATGGAAAGATCTTTGCACGGTAGAAATAGCCAAAGCCAGCTAAAAAAAGTTAGGTAGTATAGGAATTTGTTCGTCTACTAGGATGGGGTTCACGCTCGCATCATTTTTCGCGATTGGAAACTGTGATTTGATATAGAATCGGACTCATTGGCGATCTTAATGCAGATTTCTAAATGAATAATCTTCTTAACTTTCTTTTCGTAGCTGGCCAGAGTTAATTGTGAGGCTTGGTCTTTATTTGAAGCGATATAATAAAATCCGTTCAGAGGCTGTATTGCTGATGTCACATTGCTCTAAACTTGACCTCTTCCAAATTGTATAGTGAATGAGTCTAGATCCTTCCCTTCAGAAATCACTCTCCTTTAACTATTAATTTATTTTATTTTAGTAGTTTTATCGATATTATTATTAATTTAGTTTCTTTTCATTTCCTCTTCTCATGGTTATATGACAGTGAAATATCTGTTATTAAATGCTATTTTACTGCTGTCTGAAACGATAATCATGATGTTGGTGATTGATGATGACAATGATGGTTGTGGTGTTGATGCTGGTGATGAAATTTGTTTAATACTTAAACGACTTTTCTGTTATGTTATGCTAAATGGCACGAATGCAGTACTTTCGAGTCTAACAAGCCTTAAGCGTATTTAATGTGGTCACTGTTGGTACTACAATGTTATTGATTTCTTTGTTATGAAAATTAAACGAATTTCCAGTTGATGCTATCGATCGCACTTATCATTGCTCATACGCCTAACTGCCCAAGTTTCAGAGAAGGCCAATAGAAAGAAGGCTGCTAACGATGTCTTCTATATCCTTCTCTTGTTCATGCGAACCGTGGTCATTTTGGTTAATCAATTAATTCCTCTAGAACAATAAATTTTTGTTTTATCGCACACTCGATCAGTCAGCTGAAATTTTGGTTTGAGCAGAGCGTTGTTTCCTTTGTCTATTGTTAGTGTCCCTTTCTGGAGTTAGCCAATCACAAACACAGGCCATTTATGTCTTTTTATGCTGTATGCGGACATGAAACTTAAATTTTACTGTGTAAAAACAAACGTTTTTGTGCAATATTTGGCGTTGGTTATGCCAAACATAAAGCTTAACTTTACATACACTATTTAACAAATCACAGACTTCTTCCTATAATTATCCATCTCAATATGAAAGTCAGACTCTGAGGGTGAGTTGGTTATAGAATGATGGGGCAAAGTGTTTTGATTCGACAGGCGATGACAACTATAGGTTCTTATTTTGGATCTCTTTCGATAAAAAGTCCAAACCAGCTACCATCGGTCTGTCATAATAGAACACACGTCATGCCACTCGGGGAAGTTATATTTGAATTATATATATATATATATATATATATATAATATATATATATATATATATATATATATATATATATATATATGCGAGCATTTAATATAATAAATACAATAACAGATATGGGTGAGCCAAATATGAAGCTTTGTGGATGAACACACTGCGACCTGATTTATGCAAGCATATTAAGCGTCATCGAGCATTAAGTCTGAGTTGGAGGTGATGCTCGCAAATGATTAATCGTTCACTAATTTCACACACTGCCCGTTTACATTTTTTGTGTTTGTGCCTTTCAATAAATATTTGTTCATTGGTAGATACTTGAGTAGAAGATAGGAAGGAAATATATTTTGTATGGGATTACTTTTCTTTTTATTTTTCACATTTCTGTATTGTTTATTAAAGTTCGCATTCAAAAAGAATCTTTCAGGTATCTAGATTTGCTAGTGACGCTAAAATGCATAATGTCGACAGCATTATTGTGGAAAGTGCATCCTCATCAAGTTATTAAGAGATTATTGATCGCAGGAGATTTGGTGCGCAGTTTGCGCATGTCTAAACTGTAGATTATTTGAAGAAATGTGACATGGTTGTCATATTCCAGTTTCGAGCAGTTAATTGAAAATGAAAAAGTGTTTCGGGCACGATTTGGGTGTGCATCTGGTGTATTGGATAACCTCCGCGTTGTTGCATTAATGCGATTTACGTCATTTTGCCAACTGTTTTGTAGAAAAACAAAAGAAGAACATAAAAAAATTAAAAAATGATGTCAAACCCAGCGCTCTGGGTAGCTTAACACCGAATGATGTTTATAAACGTCCATTAATAATATAAATCGAAAATCTAACAATAGTGGCACTATCGATGTGCCGAAATTATAGAATTCATCCGTCAGATTAATGCGTTATTGAAATTTTTAAAATGCACAGAAAAACGTGCATTCACAAATCAACATTTGAATGCGCATAAAGATATCAGAAGAAATTCAGTCAACAAATGCTACACACCGATAAAGGTAAGGACATAGTTAGAATGCACAAATAAGACTATTCAAAAGTTGGAGAACGTGATGTGTCCGGAGGGTACATCAGATAAAAAAGTCAAAATTGTCCAAAAGGTAATAAATGAAATTAAAATCTTAAAAAATCCTTTTTTTATTTATAAGGTCGTTTCAAAAATTCTCAGTCCATTTGGATTATCTATGCCAACAATTTCAGGACTACTAGAAACACACAAATGTTGTTCTTTGAGACCAAAATTATCAATGGTTGATTCTCCGACCGGATATTAAGAAGACAATTTAAAAAATACATTTGGAATTAAAATAAATATAAATATATCTGTCTTGAATGAGGATACCACATTTGCCACAAGTTGTGTTTTATTCCTGTGCATATTGTGTCAACCCTGAAGATGAGACTGGAAATTCGGTCTCGAAAATTTTGGAAAAGAACAATGAAAAATCTTGTTCCAACGTCATTTTCAGACAATCAGCTGATGGAAGGCTTAAAAAAGAAGGGACAAATGAGAACCCATCAATTGAGGCCAAAAATTACATCAGCTGAAATTGTTCAAAATTAAAGATTTTACCGACCTAAAAGTGCTATCAAGAAAAATGCGGTCAAATCCATAACAAGAAGGGTAGCACTGCGCAACGAGATTCATCTTTTAGGATTATAGTGTTTTTGATTATAAATGTTCAGATTGAAAAAACTTGCTATTATAGTTCAAGCAGTTAAACAAAAATTATTGGAAATATCCATAAACATGTTGATGGTATGGCATTGGGGATTCCCCTATCTCCAGTGTTAGCGGAGGTTTTTCTTGGTCATCTTGAGAATACGTCACTTAAGAGAAACGAAAGCACATGCTCAAAATATATCCCTTATGTTGATTATATGTTACTTGTTCTATAAACAGGTCGAATTTACGAACAAAGCTTTAAGGTTTCAATGAAGCGCATAACTATCTGCTTCATGTCATAGCATGAGAAAGACGATTATTTAACGTTTTGGGATTTATTACTAAAGAATGCGGTTAATGATGAATTAAACCGAGCATCTTTCCATAAACCGACCTTTTCTGCACAGA
Source organism: Eudiplozoon nipponicum (assembly GCA_029291075.1). Classification (NCBI taxonomy): domain Eukaryota; kingdom Metazoa; phylum Platyhelminthes; class Monogenea; order Mazocraeidea; family Diplozoidae; genus Eudiplozoon; species Eudiplozoon nipponicum. The sequence continues at coordinate 634 of JAQBSW010006279.1, read as the reverse complement.
TTTTGCACGATAAATTATCAACTGTTTGAGGCTGTTTTTCAACAATTGACATATTGTATTTGCTAAAGCAAAAATCGATCTTATGTCTAATTGCTACCACTGACAATTGATTGAGTTAATTGTTAAAAGGAAAGCTAAAAGGAAGCGTTTTTAGGCCAAAAAATAAAGAAAATTAATTGAATATACCATTTAAGGAAAATGCTATTGTCCGTACAACACAGAAAGAAGTTGAAACGGTATTAACACGAAAATTTAATGCATCTAAACTACAAGTGTTATTTCAGGAAAAATATTTGCCTTTACTGTCATTGAAAAAGAAAAAACCGATTATGATGACATCAAACATTATTACACGTAGTATGGAGCACGGGCGCCGCGGTGGGTAGTGTCAGACTCAGAAGTAAATATATCGGTTCAAGAGATTCGAATATGGACGTAACCGATCTAGTGGATGAATCGCCTTTGCTACCTGATGCAGTGTTTGGTTTGTACAGTCAAAATAAATGGATTCAAAATATGACATTGTATTTCTAATTAATATAGCTTCCCCAAGTGGCGTGGTGTTTGTTGTATAATGGCAGCTCGTTGATGGCTAGTTAAAACTTCAGGGATTAATAGATCCAAAATGGGTGCC